>SCLH01001428.1:6906-23386 GCA_004367855.1 Oikopleura vanhoeffeni
CAACCAATCAAAACGGCGGAAATCAAGTGTAACCAGTTTGGAAAAAAGAAGGGAAAAACCTTACACCCTGTACTGTATACGTTTTTATGTAAAGCCTGTCTAAGATGAAGAAAAATTTATCAGTGTTTCCTTTTTGTTCAAATTTGAATAATTTATCACCTCAAACGTGAAAGTTCGACTCGCAATATTCTGGACATTTTGGCAAACTTTAAAAATAAAAACTAAATTTTCGAAGTGTCACTGAGTTGGACCGGCAGCCTTTAATAACCCAATCGTTGTTAAATTGCCAATATCCCTTCTCCAACCTAAGTGAATCTTGAAGATAAGGGCTATTTTTATAGCGCGTGTTCGAATCCCACTTATGTTGTCTGAGTGATTGCCTTAGTGATTACGACCGATCAACTTTGTCGCTCCCAATATCGCGTATAATCATAACCAAGACAATCGCTAACACAACATAAGTGGGATTCGAACACGCGCTATAGGGATAGCTCTCATTTCTAAGATGCACTCGGGTTGGAAAAAGGGTATAATTCAAAACAAAATAACGATCCATATGGATCAACGGACCTAAGAATACAAATCCTAACTATTTGAATGATACAAACAACGCAAGATATTAGCACCCAATCAAAATCGTTGATTGCGGAATAGGCCGATTTCATTGGTCAGATTAGGAAAGGATCAACCAATCAAATGCTCAGTTTTCGCATTTTTCAAATAGTTAGGATTTGTACTCTGAGGTCCGTTGATCCATATTATACGTTCTGGAGTATATGAACTTTATAAGGTATAATTTATCCTGTCATGCTTCTTGCCGGAAACTGAGCATGATTATTTACAGAACAAATATTTGGAATGACAATAATCAAGGAATTTGATGATTTCACATTTTTTTTGTCAAAATATGACCTTATTATTTTGGAACAAGTTATTTCTGAACAAAAAAATACAAAAATTATATTTAGGTAAATAAAGAGTTTTTTGTCTTATTCGATTAATTACGCTTTTGTCAATGCGTTTATTAAAAGTAAATAAACGTGTTGGAACCGTCCAATCAGAATGTAATGTTTTTATTAAATGAAATTTGGCACCAGGGTTTGGACAAGATTTTTCTCGCCTGTGAAAGAGAAAGGTTTGCGTGACTTTCCTTCCCGTTTGCTCTCTATTTTTAACTTAAACCTACGCGCATGAAAGGCGAACAAAAATGACTTATATTGACAAGCCTGGTCAAAACGTGCTATCAAAATTCCATCTCAAATATTATATCATGCGCTATTTCAATTATTAATAACAAGAAGTTTAAACTTCACGTGCGAACCAATATGATTATTACATAATATTATTTAATTATTAATGAAGAGAAGTTAAGACATCATTAAGTTCATAATGAACAAATAAGATATT
The DNA here is from genome assembly GCA_004367855.1 of Oikopleura vanhoeffeni. Taxonomy (NCBI): domain Eukaryota; kingdom Metazoa; phylum Chordata; class Appendicularia; order Copelata; family Oikopleuridae; genus Oikopleura; species Oikopleura vanhoeffeni. The sequence continues at coordinate 8,314 of SCLH01001428.1, forward strand.
AGCCAATAAGATATTGACCGATGAGATACTCCAAGTGGGACCCAATATTTTCTTCCTCCACAATTTGTGTCAAGTTGATCACAAACTCTTTATTTATTCGAAATAATTAGTTTGGGTTGGCTTCGCTTACCCAAACTATTCATTTTACATAAAACTTTAAAAAATGCAACGTATATATAAATCAATTATGAAAAAATACTTAAATTTGATATAAAATATTTTATTCATACAATTGCGCTAAGTTACCTGGATTCAATCATTAAAAGCTCTACTTTTTATCAAAAGTTTTCGGATGAAATCGCATGCTTTAGATTCGCCGTATTACTGGAAAAAAATTAGTTCCAATTAGTTCCAGAAAATGTTCTAGACCTACCGGTTTGCGTTTACTACATTATTGCTACAGTACAGGGCAAAAAAAAATCGGCGACATTGGCACATTCGGCGGTATGGGAACATAAAAATTTTTCAAAATTGCGTAGGCGTTCGAATGACGTCGTATGTCAAACAATTTTTAAATTTTATAAGGAGTTTTACGATAGTTTTGAATAACGTGAATCACCAAAATGCGTAGAATTAATCACTTTACCAAACGCAATCAAATAAAATTTAAAAGAGTAGATTTTTGGAATTGAATCCTGAAAATAACGTCATTCATGACGCACAAAAAGTGATTTGTAATATAAATTTTAAAAAAATTCGGCGATATTGGCACATTCGGCGATATCGGCACTGGAAGTATTTCAGCTAAAAATGGTGATATGCGTAGGTTTTTCCGCGATTTCGGCAAATTCGGCGTTATTTGGCCAGCGATATCGGCCCCTCCTGTATTTATTTATATTCGAAATAAATTTTAGTCAAGAAAAGATGAAAAAAGATGCAGAATTATTTTTTAGTGTTCAATTTCACTGTTGTCGTCGTGAAAATAAATACATTTGATCCAAAATAAATTTTAACACTAAAATAATTAACCACTTTTCAATTCAATCTTCTGTATTTTGTGGTATAAACCCGTCCTTTAAAAACCGTAAAGCATGAAAAATTGTGAGATTATTACGTATCCAGAATCTGTTTTAATAACCAAGACTTGAATTTGTAAAAAAAACAAGCCCTTTAATATACCGCGAATAGCCCAGATAGTGAATGCCAATTCTCACTCATGACATTATGATATTTTCACGCTACAAATGTTGGCACCTGAAAGTCAAGTTTTCAAAATAAAAAGGTTTTTAAATTTGAAAAGTGCCTGAGTTTTTATAAAGAGACATCAACTCGGACGGCTTATGATATCATTTTATCAAAACAACATGAGTCACTTTTCTAGACTCATCTCTCTTTGCCTCCGCCTTTTTAAGTGTGCATAGTAGATACAATTGTTGATAAACCCTAGCTAAGCTGTGGATTCTGTTGTAGATTGGATCAATTTCGGACATTAAAACATCTCACATTTTGAAAAATTTACAGTATGTCACATTTTTGCTCGTAATTTTAGTGTTTGCTGAAACCTGATTAACATCGCCGATTGGTCAATGAGGATTTAAATCTACAAAGCTTCTACGTGTCTGTAAATTTAAACTTTTCATTAGTTGTGGTGAGCTCAAATTAATATCAGGAGCAAAAATGTGACATGCTGTAGAAGAAACCTTTTCGAAAATGTTCAAAAATATTGTTGTATAAATATTCTGAGAAAACTATTTGGGATGGCTAGGGCTGACGCGNCCCCCCTGTATTTTATTCATATTCGAAATAAATTTCAGTCAAGAAAATTGATGCAGAATTATTTTTTAGTGTTCAATTTCACTGTTGTCGTCGTGAAAATAAATACATTTGATCCAAAATAAATTTTAACACTAAAATAATTAACCACTTTTCAATTCAATCTTCTGTATTTTGTGGTATAAACCCGTCCTTTAAAAACCGTAAAGCATGAAAAATTGTGAGATTATTACGTATCCAGAATCTGTTTTAATAACCAAGACTTGAATTTGTAATAAAAACAAGCCCTTTAATATACCGCGGATAGCTCAGATAGTGAATGCCAATTCTCACCCATGACATTATGATATTTTCACGCTACAAATGTTGGCACCTGAAAGTCAAGTTTTCAAAATAAAAAGGTTTTTAAATTTGAAAAGTGCCTGAGTTTTTATAATGAGACATCAACTCGGACGGCTTATGATATAATTTTATCAAAACAACATGAGTCACTTTTCTTGACTCATCTCTCTAGGCTCCGCCTCCGCTTTTTAAAGTGTGCATAGTAGATACAATTTTTGATAAACCCTAGCTAAGCTGTGGATTCTGTTGTAGATTGGATCAATTTAGGACATTAAAACATCTCACATTTTGAAAAAAATTTACAGTATGTCACATTTTTGCTCGTAATTTGAGTGTTTGCTGAAACCTGATTAACATCGCCGATTGGTCAATGAGGATTCAAATCTACAAAGCAACTACGTGTTTGTTAATTTAAACTTTTCATTAGTTGTGGTGAGCTCAAATTCATATCAGGAGCAAAAATGTGACATGCTGTAGAAGAAACCTTTTCGAAAATGTTCAAAAATATTGTTGTTTAATTGTTTTGAGAAAATGATTTGGGATGGCTAGGGCTGACGCGCAAAAATAGGTACTTGATAAAAGGGTCCTAAAAATCTTAAAATTTAGCAGCTAGGTCCTAGGCTAGTTTCGGGTGCTGAAAATTTTGGTCGATTTTTTTTGCGTAGGTGATATTAAATACTGCATTCAGTGTCATGTCGATGATGAATCAGGAAATTGTGACAAAGTTCAATGTATCGGAGCTGTCGGAAATTTTTTTTTTGCCAACGAAGATTTTAGATGGACAAGAAAGGTAAACATAAAAAAGCTTGTTAAATTAGATATCATTTTATACAGTTTTAATGATTAAAACAAATGAATTTCAGTTATTTGAATGCTGCGAGCATGAAGATATGTGCCTCGGTCTACCAGACAAAATTTATTCACCATGGAATTGTTTGAAAAAAGATCCATTTTATTCATGCAATCAAGTCTACGAAGAATGTACGGATATCAGCTCAGAAAATACAGGAAAATGGTGAAGATATTAATAAATATTCATTTATCGATCACGGAGCCTGCTGGGCATTTTTGCCAGTTTTTTAGCCACAATTTATTTTTATAATTGTTTATTCTGACCAATTTGGGTACGCTAAGCACGTTCGTGCTTTTTGTACCCAAATCGGCCCGAATAAAAAATTGAAATACAGATCAATTTGGGTACACTTAGCCCGGGCGTGCTTAGTGTACTCACCTAGGCAATGAAAACTGAGGAAAGAAAAAGTTGATTGGCCAATTTGGGCACACTAATCACGACCCCTATATTATAAGTATGGACACAATTTCAAAAGAAAATTAAGTTCTCTTGTATTTTCCCGACTTTAAGCGACGGCCAACTCTTTATTGATTATATTTTAGCATGTGATGATAAAAATAGCGTATCCAGTCTGAAATGCTAAACAAGGTTAAGGTTATTATTTTTGTTAGACTTTAAACAATGTTAAGAAATTCTATCATAATTTATAGTGCAATTTCATTTTTACAATTATGGTGCCTGTTTTGAAAAGATTTTTGAATATTTTTATTATTTTCACGTGCAGACTGCACAAAAATTGGTTCCATTAAAATAAATCGTTTTTAAATAAATCTTTAAATTTTATCACATATTTACAGGCATTTTCAACGTCTGTAAAATGTTTGACAAAATTGATTAAACTTCTTTTAAAAGGCGAGGTGTTTTATTTGACGAGTGAGACTTAATCCAGTATTTGAAATACTGTATTTCCCCTGAATGAATTTCAATTAAGTTTGATCAAAACGTGCGTTTATTCAACATGTGATAAACAAAAGATGGATACTGTACTTTCTATTACAATTTGATTTATCATATCTCTGATGGATTTATTCTGATTTTTATCCAAAATCTTTATATAATTTGGCTTCAGAAAACGACTCATCTCAGTGACTTTTTGGATAGCTCGAATGACTGAGCACAAATATTCAGGAAAAAATAAATAAAGAATGGTCCGAATCAGACCAATGTTTCGATTTTTTAAACAAAAACTTTTAATTAAATGATTTTGGTAATATCAAAAAAGAGTCTGATTTGGACTAATTTTTAAAGTTTATTCAGTAAATATATTTGCTCAGTTTGAGCTTTTTATAAATTTAATCAGATGAGTCGTTTCAAAAGCTGCATTATATAAGGATTTTGGCTAAAAATCCAGTCGAAAATCACGATTAATCCGTTTCAAAGATATATGCTAAAACAGGACAGTCCGAAGCGAATAACTGATCACTCAATAACTTTTTTTGCAAAAAAATTTTGATTTAGAATCGTATACCGGATACTCGAAAAAGTAGGTTATATCATATACAGTGGGTGAGACCAATGAGCAACAGTGACCAATGGGCAACAGTGAGAGCAATGGGCAACACTTTTGGCCAAAAGTTCGTGTGTTGCCCATTGGTCTCACCCACTGTAACTTATATGACTAGTTTTGTTTTATTTACGAAAAGTCGTCAAAATTTAACAATTCCGGCTGTTTCAGATTTTATTTTAGAAGAAATGTTATTTTTTGATTTAATCCGATTTACATGGTGCTTTACTACATACTATAAATTACGCATTAGAGCCTATTTTTCAGTTTCTTATTCAAATCATGAAAGCCACGTAGAAATTTCGTTCAACATCATTCACTTAGTGATTAGTTACGAAATAACAGTTTTCACCAAAAATAACTTTTTCGATAAATTTCATAATTGACTCATAAATCTTAGTTATATCCCTTTAACAGATTTACAGCATGTCCCATTTTTGCTTCCGATGTCACTTTCTTGCTGAAGCAAACCTCCACCAGTCAAAAAGTTTTTAATTTACAAAGACGTAGGTGTTTCATAAATTTAAATTATCATTAACCAATCAGCGGTGTCAATCAAGTTCCAAAAATCTAAGATCGGGAGCAAAAATGTGACACTGAACTAACTAAATAATATCTCTTTAACATATTTATAGTGATTTTGGATCGTTTTTTGAATGGGACATCATTTTTGAGTCATATTTATCGCATTTGATGAAATATAACAAATTCCTGAAAAAAATTTGCGGATTGTCTGTCCGGTAGTTTCTACATAAAAATAGGATTTCGCGTAATGAATTTGCCAAGATTTTTTTAACGAATGGTTTTGACTTTGAAGCGCGCTACAAATAAATTCTTGGCAAATTTATTATGAGAAATTCTAATTGTTCTGTCGAAACTACCGGACAGACAATCTGAAAATTTAATTATTAAGGGATTTCGAATATTTTATCAAATACGATAAATATGACTCAAAAATGATGTGCAAGTCAAAAAACGAGGGATATGTTTTAGTTAGTACAGTGTCACATTTTTGCTCCCGATCTTAGATTTTTGGAACCTGATTGACACCGCTGATTGGTTTGTGAGAATTTAAATTCGTGAAACAGCTTCGCCTTTGTAAACTGAAACGGTTAGACTGGTGAAGGATAGCTTCGACAAGAAGGTGACATCGGAAGCAAAAATGTGACATGCTGTAAATTTTGAACGTTTTGTTCAAAATGGAATTATTTGAAGCATGTTCAGTTATTGCTAGAACGTCACCTTAGTGACTTTTTATTGAATTAAATCAAACAAATTTCGAATTTTCAAAACAAAATATCGTAATGAACGGGTTAAATACTAGTTGTGTTCGTCAGCCGCGACGTAGTATGTTATAGGTTTAAATGTCGAGCCGAGCAACGTAATTATTCTGAAAGGGTCTGTTTTTTTTAAAGATCCAGCTTCTTTAACTCCTGATATATCATAAACTGGTTAGTCAACGAAATTATCGTGACTACTTTCAGTGTTATAGGCCAAAAACCGTCGAATAACACCAAAAACGGTCAAATTTTGTAAATTAAGTTACTACTCCTGACGTGGCTGAAAGTGGGTCCTAACATGAAAAATTAGGGTGTCCGCTGGAAAAGACCTAGAAACTCGACAGTGGTCCGTTTTTTGACATTCTTAAGTTAACCAAAAAATCTAAAGTGATCTTATTTTACTGTTAAATCAACATTAGGAAATTTCAGGGAAGGGCATCCGAGCAGATTTTGCTGATCGGATCGGAAATTTAGGGCCTCAAAACTTTCGCTGATCGGATCGGTTTGACCAGATCCGCTCAGTTTTTTCCGAGCAGATATTTTAGCTCGGTGTCCTTTCCTGCCTCAGATATCCTATTTTCAACATAAGTTTATCATAAAAATCAATGAATCTCTATAGCACGTGTTCGAATCCCACTTATGTTGTCTTAATGATTGTCTGATTGCTTAAGTGATTACACACCAATCAACTTTGGCAGTTCCAATATCAAGCACCCTTGCATATAATCATACTCAAGACAATCACTAAGAAAACATTAGTGGTATTCGGAAACGTGCTATAGAGATCCATTCATTATTGAGATGGACTTTGGTTGGGATAAGAATATTGTTCAGACGAACTTGAACTCTATTTTCTTTACCAAAAATAAAAGATTCGCAATGCGCAAGAACTTACGAATTGATCCAAAATAATTGCCCTCATTCAATCTTTGAAGCGGATTCCTGCGATACTGATGTCAAAACTACTATAAAAAGATCGTGTGTTGAAAGTGTCAAGAAATTGGAAGGAACCGTATTTTACTTATTTTTCTTGACAACGATTCGTAACTCAAAAATTTTCAAAAAAAGTTTTTTAAAATATATGTTTAATTTTTTTTCGGCCAACGAATATCTTAAAATATTTGGGTACACACATTTAGTGTATTACACTAAATGTGTCACACTTAAAAAAGAGGAAGCTGTACGTCGTGTTTATAAGAAATAATATCAAAAAGCTATTCTGTCTCTTATTATTTGGCACCTTTTTGGGTAAAGATATTCAACAAAATGTGGGTTCTTAAAAAATCAACGGAATTTGTTCGGTCACTAACTAATTACACGAATAATAAGACAGAAACTTTTCTTAATCAGTTAAGAAAATTCGTTCACAGACATTTTTTTGATACAGTATGTGTTTTTCTACTTGCGAAATGAAAAATGTATTAAAAAAAATCCCCGCCGATAAAAAATGGTAACTGGGCGATTTATATTTTGAAAGCCAAGCTTTCGTCCATGACGAGTGTTTAAAAATATAAAATTTTGATAAAATATTTTAAAAATTAATTTTTTTAAATTTCCTAGAGAAATTTTTATCTAATTTTAATTGAAAATATGGGACAAGGTTGGTACTGCAGTTGTCGATATCGTACTGAAGAACAAATGACGGAAGATGGCAAAATTACCCAAAACATTGAAATGTCCCGGGAAGAAAAAGAGAGCTGCAATTATTTCAAGCGAATTTTTACACACAACAAATGCATTAATCAGTTAAGGATAATCGAAGATGGTAAGGCTGAAAATATTTCCGTTTTTTTTCGAATATTTTTTAAATATCCTTTTTCCAACCTAAGTTGATCTGGTAAATGAGGGTTATATCGATTACGGGGGCTCCTGGTCCTTTTTTACTAGATTTTTAGCCAAAAATGTTTATATAATTCAGCTTTTGCTATCGACTTATCCGATTGAATCCTGAGATAGCTTAAACAGAGCACAAATATCTGGTTAATAATTGCATTTAAAAAATTGGTCCGAATCCGACGATTGTTACCCATTTTTTGAAAAAAAATAGTAATTTGACAATTTTAGTAATCTGAGAAAGAAGATAAAATAAATTGATCCGATGAACTAATTTTTTTTATTTTATTTTTAACATGATATTTGTGCTCAGTTTGAGTTATCTAAAAATGTAATCGGATGAGTTGTTTTTAAAAGCCGAATTAAATAAAATAATTGGCTTAAAAACTAGTAATAAAGGACCAGTAGCCCCCGTAATTAATATATATAGCGCGTGTTCGAATCCCACTAATGTTGTCTTATAGACTGTCTTGGGTATCATAATATGCAAGCGTGCTTGATATTGGTAGCGGCAAAGTTGATTGGTGCGTGATCACTGAGGCAATCACTCACACAATCATTTAGACAATATAAATGGGATTCGAACACGCGCTATAGAGAGAACCCTCATTTTCAAGATCCATTTAGGTTTGAAGAAGGATATCGGAAATAATCTTAATACTGTTTTTAGATATAAGCAAGACGAAATTTTTGGAAAGCAACCAAAGTGATAATAAATCAAATCCTACACTGGATCGTAATTAAATAGAAAGATTAATTTCTCGACTTGTATTGTTTATGTCTGTCAGACATTATCTGGCCTTGGGCGCCATTTTCTGTAGTACTTGGTCTAGTTTTTTACCTTTGACATTTAATTCAAACCGGATCATTGTTTCGAACCAGTCCGAACCGATTTGAGTTTTTATCTTAAATATATAAGATCGGATCGGCTTAGAGAAACACGATCCGATGTAAGCTATAATTGACTCAGCTGACTCAAAAATTTGAACCTGATCGGATCAAATAAGACAAAATTGATCCGATCCGATCTGAGTCGATCCGATCTGTTAATTCTGCCAACCCCTGATTTAAATTATTTTTTAGGTGAAAGTGAAAAATCTGGACATGCTTGGCCAATTACTGCTGGCACAACTATAGGGTTTCTTCTGGTTATCGTATTCTTATACTTTACCTATAATCGTCTGAAAAATGATCGCCAACCACCAAGATTAAGTGACGGATTTTGAAATAAAAAAACTTCGAAAATTGCATTCAAGAAGTATGTTTTGCAACAAAAACCTTTCGACAAATTCAAAAAAAAAATTCAAAAGACATTTCCTTGGAAATCAGCAGTAGTTGAATAGAGAATTTTAAAATGACAAAAATTATCAAATGGTCCCGTTTTTGATATTTGAGAAACCATAATAATTCGACGAAATCCACAAAAAGATAAAAAAAAATATGCTTGTATTTTTTAGGGGTGTATCAGTTAGGGAGTGAGGACTGTAACTAAAACCTTAGATGTGGAATATTTTTTACTAAAATTGATTATTTGTATAAAATCTGAACAGTGCCAAACGCGAGACTGTATCGACTCAGCAACCAAGTAACGATACTGTGGTCAGTTCATTATTTGGTAACGATGGGGCTCCTCTGCAGGAAACAAAAGACCATCTTCTCAAAAATCCGTGTGAATCCCCAACTTTTGTAAATACATGTTGTGACGTTCCTGACGTTGTAAAACACTGATAAGAATGCCGCATGTTCCAGCTTCTTTATTTGCACATTAAAACTTTCGAATTGATATTTTCGGTTAAACGGTCTAGATTCTAGAATATCTCGAAGTAGTTTGCTCGTCAAAAGATGATTTTGTTAAAAATTTTAGCTAGAAATAAATATGCTGAAAAATTGAAGTTAAAAAATTACTTAGCACATTTTTATTATCAAATTATGAAAATAGGCATTTCAACTCCTGTGATAACCCGAGGACTGAAAGGTCACTTTTTGCACCTTCAAACCGTTTTTTTGAAAAAAATATCTCAAAACCAAAAAAATCCTGGGTCTTAAAATGACCAGAAAAAAAATTCTCTACAAAATAGGTTAAAATTTTTGAGTTTTGGAATTTATTATTTCAAATCGTCTTACGAGACATTTATAATTTCTTTAAACTGGGTCTGTTCACTTGTTATTATGTTACTATGAGATAGATGCAATTCAAATATTCAAAATCTGTATAAATAAAAAACCCCTTTCGTAATTTTGTATTAATCTAATTTCATTCAATTTCAGTTTTGCACTAGGTGCCTGTCGAACTGAATCGTTAACCTGTGAAAGTTTTCTATCGATTACGAGGCTTTCTTGGCATTTCAGTCATTTTTTAGCAAACACTGTTATGTAATTCGGCTTTTGAAAACGACTTAACCGATTGAGTTTTTAGATAGCTCAAACCGAGCACAAATATCTAGAGAAAAAAAAATTTAAATTGTCCGAATCAGATCATTTTTCCAATCATTTAAGAAAAACTGATAATTAAACAAATTCAGTTATCTCAGAAAAAAATAAAAAAAGGGTCCGATCTAGACCAATTTTTTTATCAAAAAACATGTGCGAAATTACTTTTGTGTTAACCTGCGAGAAATTTTTTCTCAGTTCTTTTTTATGTTTCGAAAATGATTGAATAAATCGAAAGCTCAACAAAGTTAGTGTTTTTAATACAACAATGACATATACAGTATATGATATACTATATTTCAAAAAACTAACCACAATTAAACCGTATGAGAAAGATCCACCTAAAGAAGTATGAGAGATTGCTTCGCCGTTTTCACAAAAGTAACGACCATGTTCATTTCCTAACGGAGTGTTCGAAAAAGTCCTTATTGCCCCATTTTAAATATATTTCGGCAGCGACTGTAAGTCAACTAAATTTGAAGAAAAGTGAAATTTCAAAATTCCGGCACAAACAACTACAATTAAGATTAGAAGAACAATTAGTAACTAACGAAGATCTGAGATATGAATTAATTCTACATATTCCGTTTTGTTCACAATAATTCACCATTCTGACTCAAATAACCTTATAACTAATCTTAAAATAAAACTTTAAAAAAAGAGGAACAAAATGATAAAAGACGTCAACGTAAAATGAATTTTTTAATAAGAACCACCCAAAATAAGACTTTGAATTTTGAAACAGAAAATTACGCGAAAGCTTCAATTGTTAATTGTACTAAAAATAATTTAGAGATTCCCGAAAATATTACAAAAATGTTAGAATTAGGCCAATTATTAATTCCAGATTTTCTATCACCAGTGGTTCAGAAAAATATATTTTGAAATTAATCCAACCACTAATAAAAAAATGCGAATATTCACTCAATAGTACTTTGGCTTTAAACGAAAAATTCAAAAAAATTATACCTAAATTTACCAACTTTTATGAAGTCGTTTCGTTCGATGCCACTTCTCTTTTTACATCGATAAATGTCTTTAGGGTAGTAGATTATATTATAGGCAAAATATACGAAAACCCAGATATATTTTTCGGAGAAGATTACCTGGATAATTGTCCACCCCAACTTATTTTTAAANAATTTATGTTAGGCGTACTATTGAAATTTAGTGCATTCACCACCCTTAACGGTTTTTATCGTCAGACAGAAGGTCTAGCGATGGGTTCAAAGTTAAGCTCAGCAATAAGTAATATATTTTTGCATATGTTGGAATCAACTACTATCACGGAGTTGCTGGATCAAAAAATATTATTATTTTATTCACGATATGTGGACGATTGCCTACTTTTGGTCCGCAAACGGGCAAAAATAATATACTGTCAAAAATGAATGCATTTGACTCTTTTCTCAAATTTACAGTTGAAGAAATGCAAAGTGATGTACTCGTTTATCGAGATACAAAAATTATTAAAAATGACGATAAACTTGAACTTATGCAGCACCGTGAAACTAGTAACGATACTACATGTATGATGAATTATCGTAAATCCGTTGCGCCTTTACAATATAAAAATTCGTGCATAAATGGCGAAATTAATAGGGCTTACCACTGTACAAGTAATGAAGTAAATTTAAACTTCGCATTAGAAAATTTGGAAGAAACCAGTACCCTAGGAACCAGTACCCTAGGAAATTAATTAAAAATTAAATTAATGAAATTAAGGCTCGTGATGTTGGTACTAACCCTATGAAAGAACTTCGTCTAGCAGACAAAAATAACCCAGAATTAACATTTTTTATCTAAGTATCCCGTATACTAGTTTTAGATGTAGCAAAATAGCAACTAACATAATAAAAATTTTGGGGAAATATACAGAAAACTAACGCGCAAAAATCCGTTTCTAAACCATAACACTTGAAAACACCATTTTGCCAAGACTCAAACCATTCAAACCACTTCTTTTAACCCTTAACACAGTTTATATTTTCACATGTGTTTGCTCAGAAACCTATATTGAGCACACTTCAAGATTGCTTAAAAATAGGATACAAAAGCATAACAGATGTCTAAAATCACACGTTTACGACCATATTTTTAATTGCCTAGAGGAAAAATACAGTACGGCTCCGAGCCTGACACAGTTAAGAAACCATTTATATGAGCATTGTACAGCTCTATCAAAAAATTTGCCTAACTGTCATGAGAGAACGGCATTTGAAGGTTTAATGATAACTCAGTTACAACCTACGCTTAATAAGCAACTAAAAAATAGAAAAATTTGATTTGTATTTGTATTGCCCGTATAAACGATCGTTTTGAACAGATAGAATAGTAGGCCTTTAATTATGCAATTTCGAGGCCTANTATCAAAAAACATGTGCGAAATTACTTTTGTGTTAACCTGCGAGAAACTTTTTCTCAGTTCTTTTTTATGTTTCGAAAATGATTGAATAAATCGAAAGCTCAACAAAGTTAGTGTTTTTAATACAACAATCACTAGATATTAGTTCTATATTTGAGATGGCGTTATAGGTATACATTTTAAATTTGAATATAGCAGTATTCGGAATATTGGCCAGATTGCTCTTGATTCCTTTTTTTCTATTTTTGGGGGCGTTTGAGCTTGATTTTAAAAAAACTCGAAATTTGAATTTTTTCATTTCTGGAATCGTAAAATTTTCTTGATTTCATTTTTGAAATATACGTGTTCGTTTTAGTCATTATAACAATAAATTTTGTTTTTGTATATTGTTCAACAAAATAACAATTTCCGAATTAAAATAACACAGGAAATTTTCGAAAATCACTATTTTCAAATTATTTAAAAGAAGATGACTGACTTAGGTGAATTGAGTTTATCATCTATTATGATGCTATTTGTTCTGGATCAAAAAAAAGATGGAGACCCTACAAGTTCCTTTAACCAGGGGTCGGCATACCATTTTGAAAAACCTGATCGGATCGCAAATTTTAAAAACCTGATCGGATCGAACTTGATCGGATCGCAAATTTTTAAAAACCTTATTGGATTGAACTTGATCGGATCGGAGATTTCAAAAACCTGATCGGATTGAACTTGATCGGATCGGAGGTAAACAAAAACCTGATCGGATCGGATTGAAAATAAAGACGATTTGAAATAAGGAATTTCAAAAGTCAAAAAAAGGTTTCAATGTGTTTAAGCTTTCTTGTAAAGAATTTTTTTCTGGTCATTTTAAGATGTGGGATTTTTTTGTTTTCTAAATTTTCTCAAAAAAAATTGATTTTAAAGTCAAATTTTTATGACTAACTTGAGCCAGCTGTAAAATTTGCAAATCAGGAGCTAGCGCACTTCTTTTTTTTCGCAATCAGGAGCAAAGGCTAATACAATTTCAAGTTTTTAATTAAGGGCACAATGGTCATCCGGTCAACCACAATGACCGGTCAAAGTTCAGGGTCAATCTCAAGTTCATCGTGGAGACTTGAAAATACCTTCAGAAGAATCGGAAGGGTCGACTTTTTGATAAAAATATTAGCAACTATTGGTCAATTATGTACTGAAAGGTCGCTAGAGAGCAAAACCTGGTCAAGGCTCAAGGTCAATCTCAAGTTCATCGTATAGACTCACAAGTACCCTCAAAAGAATCGGAAAGGTCAATTTTCTAATGAACGTATTAGCAATACTGGGTCAATTATGTACTGAAGTCGATATAGAGCAATANATTTCAAACCTCATTTTTGAATTATTTCGTCACGTGATTTTATTCGTACTTTGGTGTAATGAGAAAAAAGTCTTAAAAACGTTTGAAGTTAACCCTGGATTTTTTTTTGACGTAATTTGAGTATTTTGTCAAATAAGTGTACTATGCTTGTTTTTAAAAAGTACTCAAATCACGTGGAAGACCCCTTAAAAGAATCGTAACGAATTTTAAAGACTTTTATTGCATTACAGTATGGCCTCCGGTTTAAATAGAGCATTTCTAAAAGTCAAAACTTCCGAAAAACTGATTACATAAGAATGCGTAGGCGAAAGAAAAAAGAGAGTAAAGCTTTGTTATCAAGAGAAAAAATTTTCACTCGAAAATTTAGGAGTCATTTTGCTAGAGAATTTTGTAGGAAACATATAATTATTTTTAGACAGAGCGATAGAAAATCATTTGAAGTTTAATATGAGGTAGTTTTAAATATAAATTAAGGTTCAATTTATCTGATTATTGCACTTTTGTGTGTAACTGGAGGTAATTTTTGCAACTTTTTGTTTTCTTATCCTCATTAAATGCCTTTTAATTCGTTTTAAATTTTTTTTTTAATTGCATAGCAAATTGGCTGAATATTATTTTCAGCTATTGAAAAATGTATGTTGATGATAAAACTTTGCTAATATGGATCGATTTATAAGTATGGCGACGCGTCGCCATGATCGAGTCTGGGTACAGATTCATGTCTAAAGTCTACGAGTTTTAATTCCAGAAAGACAAAAGCAAATTTTTGATTGAAATAACCTGAGCTAGAAAAAACATTTATCATTTACAATTTTTTTCTCGGTCAAGTCCGTTGGTGGCAGTCTAGACCCCACACTATTTGTTTTTCTGTCATCTCTCATATTATCCATATTTTATCCTTAATTCGGACTTTTTTCATGTTAGTTTAATGAAATTAAGATATGGATTCAATTTTATTAAAAAAATAAAGTTAGATATCTAGAATTAAAAATTCTCAGAATTTTTTCTCAGTCCAAAACGCTTTTGACCACTTATAACCCCCCTGGCCTGTGACAACTTAAACCCCCCTTTTTGGCCAAAGTTCTAGGGGGGCTTTAAGTGGTCAACCGCTGTATACGAAAACCCAGATAAATTTTTCGGAGAAGAAAACCTGGATAATTTTCCACCCGAACTAATTTTAAAATAATTTATTTTAGGCGTACCATTGAAATGTAGTGCATTCACCACCCTTAACGGTTTTTATCGTCAGACAGAAGGTCTAGCGATGGGTTCAAAGTTAAGCCCAGCAATAAGTAATATATTTTTGCATATGTTGGAATCAACTACTATTACGGAGTTGCTGGATCAAAAAATATTATTATTTTATTCAAGATATGTGGACGATTGCCTACTTTTGGTCCGCAAACGGGCAAAA
>SCLH01001428.1:23654-46720 GCA_004367855.1 Oikopleura vanhoeffeni
GAATGCATTTGACTCTTTTCTCAAATTTACAGTTGAAGAAATGCAAAATGATGTACTCGTTGATCTAGATACAATAATTATTAATAATGACGATAAACTTGAACTTATGCAGCACCGTTAAACTGGTAACAATACTACATGTATGATGAATTATCGTGAATCCGTTGCGCCTTTACAATATTAAAATTCGTGCATAAATGGCGAAAACGTTTACGACCATATTCTTGATTGCGGTCAGTACCATGAGTCCCTAGAGGAAAAATACAGTACGGCTCCGAGCCTGACACAATTAAGAAACCATTTATATGAGCATTTTACGGCTCTTCCAAAAAACTTGCCTAACTGGCATGAGAGAACGGCATTTGAAGGTTTAATTAAAACTCAGTTACAACCTACGCTTAATAAGCAACTAAAATATAAAAAATCTAATTTGATTTGTATTTGTATTGCCCGTATAAACGATCGTTTTGAACAAATAGAATAGTAGGCCTTTAATTATGCAATTTCGAGGCCTAGTATCAAAAAACATATGCGAAATTACTTTTGTGTTAACCTGCGAGAAACTTTTTCTCAGTTCTTTTTTATATTTCGAAAATGATTGAATAAATCGTAAGCTCAACAAAGTTAGTGTTTTTAATACAACAATGACATTTTATTTCTACGCTGATTTTGTACCCAGTTGTTAAGTATTGTAAAAAAGCACTGATGATGACAACTTGATTGTCGAAACAAATATGTTAACGTTCATATTTTGGAAAAGGCAGCATTTTAAATGCTACATAATGTAAACATTTTAACGCCTGGCAGGTTTACAACAATTCACTGAGATTAGTAAGACTTGGTTCAAGCAAATAACATCTGAATTGATTTACAAAAAATTTTCTCGGTTCAGTCAACGTTCACAGTTCTATACACATATAATTATACTCTGGTGCTTCTTAGTGATGATAACAAACTTATTCGTAGATATACAATTTAAGTGTTTTTTCCTGTTGTTAATGGGCCGACTACATTGACATTTTAACAATGATTATACTCTGGAGACGTTTCACTGATCCTTCAAAAACTCAGATGAAATACCTCGAATACAGAATTCGTTCAGTGATTTTTTGACAAAAATGCTACGAATTTTTTAAGCAGTTAAAAATAGCAAATTTTCATTTTTGACAAGATAATCCTGTCAAATTTTTAAGCAAAAGACGGCATATTTTTCATGTTCAATTTTGACCGTACCGCATGAGTTTAAAACTGCGTTGAGGGGATTCGCGGTAAAGTCTCAAATAACGCATTTAAGCCTTGGCACAATAGACTGTGGTAAACGTCGATATCCCACATAAAGTAGATGAGGTTGATGACTATCAGTTCAGATAGATTTTTAAAGAATTTTTTATCCAATTGGTTAATGAAAACATGAGAATCAGCGTTTGTCTCTTATTTTCCACGAACTTGAAAAAACAAATAACATCACAAAAAATTTGAGGAAAAATGTAATTTTGTTGGCCATTCATAAAGTGTTCAACAAAATTTTGGTTCCAGTGAAACTGTCCTACAACCCGGAGAGAAGCAAAACTCGAATCTCGTTTTTTTGCAAATCGAACTCAGGAGCGTCCTTCGTGAAAAATGTCAATAGCGATTTAGCCAAGTTACATTTTTTCAAAAACGTCACATTTCTGGAAAATAATCAGTCAGCCATTGATTTTTTCTGAGAGAACCTTCAAAAAACATAAATTTTCAATTAATATTCCTTTATCACACTTTTCTTTATATTTTGGCCCTCCTACTGAAAAACACACTACGTTTGCTAATCAGGGCCGGGGTATGAACAAAAGTGTGATGAAGGGCTATTTCCGGGATGTCATATCCCTTTATCACCTTTTGGTTAGAATGCGTAGCCACTACTCCTTTTAACGTGTGATTTTAACGTTGTGGCTACGCATTCTAACCAAAAGGTGATAAAGGGATATCCCTTCAACACCTTTTACTTAATCTAAGATGTGCGGGCTGAAAAGCGGCCTCATGAGTGGCTAGAAGAGGTCTTAGGTGTGTTAAGATTGGCTCCCTCAGCCCACACATCCTAGATTAAGCAAAAGGTGTTATAGGAATATTTATTACGGGGCCCTGCGGTCACTTTTTGCCACTTTTTCAGCCAAAATTTTAATATAATTCGGCTTTTGAAAACGACTCATCCGATTAAGTTTTTTTATACCTCAAACTGAGCAGAAATATCGAGTTAATGATACAATAATAGTTAATAGGACAGAATCGGACCATGTTTAGATTTTATCCGAGATTACTGAAATAGTTCAATTGTGAGTTGAAGTTAAAAAAATTAGAAACAATGGCCTGATTCCGACTATTTTCTTTCAATTTATTATTCTTCGAATGTTTGTGCTCAGTTTGAGCTATCCGAGAATTCAATCAGTTAATTCGTTTTTAAACGCCTAATTAAATGAAAAATTTTGCTGAAAAAGTGGGAAAAAGTGACCGCAGGGCTCCGTAATTGATAAATCACTAGAATATCATTTAATGAAAAAAGGGTCAAAAATCTGTTCAAATGATACGTTATAATGATAAAAAATCTAGAATTTTTTTCTATAAATTCAACAAAATGTGAATGAAACAACTTATAACATTTTTAATTTAACCTAACGGGAAATTCGACTCGAACCGATCCGACCTGAGCATATTTTGAAAAATAACTATACCTTGCTGATATTGTACTTGATTAAATTCTGAATTCAATTTGAATAACGAAATAGTGCTGATTCTATATAATGATGATGCTAGTTTCATCTCTCGACATTCGAAAGTTATGCCGTTGACTTATCAACTTGCGATGCGAAAAAATCGCGCCTGCAAATTTTTTCACGTTGGCAGCAAAGTGCTAATATTGCCTGGAATTAATACGGATTGAGAAGCGTTGTTTTTTTAGCAAACTCCAGAATTAATGTTTATTATTAATGTCTTTCAAAAATGTATGTTTATTTGACAACAATCTTCGTAAAAAAAGAGAATTCAGTTCTTAGTAAAAATTAGTGATGTTTAATGTTTTTTGTTCCAAAAATAATTACTTCGAAAGTTTTGTAATAAACGAAATGTTAGCTAATTTATGTATTTCATAAACTTAATATAGACGATTTGAAATAAGGAATTTCAAAAATAAAAGAATCGATTTTAATTTGTTTAAGCTATCTTGTAGATAATTTTTTTTTGGTCATTTAAAGACGGAGGATTTTTTGTTCTTCAAAAATTTTTCAAAAAAATCGATTTTTTGGTCAATTTTTCGTGATTTCACAGGTAGTCCCCAATCCGGTTCTGGAGAAGCCGTATGAAGTGCTAGAAGGCTGAGTTTTAGGCAAGTGAAAAATAAGCGTTTTTTGATTAACAATTTTTTTATTGAGGGTCGGCGACCAATGTTTGACCTCTAATGACCGGTCGAAGTTCAAGGTTAATCTCAAGTTCATCGTATAGACTTGAAAGTATCCCCAAAAGAATGGGAAGGGTCGACTTTCTGATGAACGTATTAGCAACTGTGGCCCATAGTTTATGGTCATAATGTACTGAAAGGTCGCTAGAGAGCAAACACTGGTCAACACCCAAGGTCAACCTCAAGTTCATCGTTTAGACTTGCAAGTACCCTCAAGAGAATTGGAAGGGTCGACTTCTTGATCAACGTATGAGCAACTATGGGTCAATAATGTACTGGATGGTCGCTAAATAGCAAAAACTTTTTTTGCTCTTTAGTTTCTGCTGGGGTACTTTCAATCTATACGATGAACATGAGATTGACCTTGAACTTTGACCGGATAGGTCAAATATTGGTCGCCGACTCTCAATAAAAAAATGGCTAACCGAAAAACGCCTAATTTTCACGGCAAATCTGGGATGTTTTGAAAAAACCCAGAACTATTCGAATGTTGTGTTCTGATTATTTGTTTTTGATTTTATCCGCTAAAAATTCAGAAATCTTTTTTTTACAGCAAATTGCATTATGGAGAATTTATGTTTTTATCATTTTTGAGAGTTTGACCGAAAATTGAAAACATGAAAACGCGAAATTCTTATCGGTTAACTGGCGTACATTATACATCCCTGAAGATTGCATCACATTTGAATGCAGCATTAAAATTTTTTCCCTGACGGAGGACAAAAATCAAGCACTTACAGGTTGAATTGAATGTTTTTAAAGCATTTTATGGGCGAATTAAACAAGAAGCCACGTGTCGAGAGGTGTTAAACACGTGGGTGTATAAAAAGCATCAAATTTTATTAACAATTAAAAATTAACGACTGTTTTGTACTTTAGGGTATCCCGGTTCCAGCATTTTTTGCAGTTATTATGCCATTAAAATGCACCAAATTAATAGTTTATGTTTTAAACGCACAAAACTACTCTTACAAAATTTGACATGTAATAAAAAGAAGCCATTTTGATTTGCTTACATATTTAAAATATTTAGCACCCATTCAGCCTTAAAGTTTTTATTTTTGAAGTTAAGTTCAGGACTTTAAGTGCTAAAGAAATGAGCATATCATATGCTGCATATCCTACTACGAGGAAGGTAGATCAAAAATGCCTAGGTAAAAATACAAACCAATTACAAGGTAAAAATTACAAGGTAAAAATACAAACCAAATACAAACGAGAGTGAGACGGGCCAACCAACCAATCAAATCCCTGAATTGAACACACAATTGGTTTGTATTTTTACCTAGGCAATTTTGATCTACCTTCCTCGTAATAGGATATGTCGTATTATTTGTTCATTTTTTTCATTTTTATCTTAGTTCCCACGACGTTTTTTTTATTTTGCATATGACAAAAAATGGCATAGATATAAATCGGCGATTGGCACCTACGGAACTGAGTATGACAATTTTTAGAAAATAACAACAAGTCTAATACACTGAATGTGTGAAAAACATAGTGATGAATAAATTAAAAAAAATTCTAGGCTGATACTCTAATTTTTTCCATTTCTTAAATATTTTACCAGAAGATTTTTGGCTCAAACTCTGAGCCTCAGGGGCCCTGAATCAGGGCTAACTTTTATTGGGAATTTAAAAAGAGTTTTTTTTGCGTTCTCCAAGTACGAAGTTTTAGGAATCCTAAATTATAATGATGAACGTTTTAAGGGGATGTTTGTTGGGGGGTTACCATACGTTTTTTTAATGAGTTTCTTTTTTCAAAATGTATCTATGGAGAAAAGCCATTAATTCTTACACCAACAAAAACCAACAGAAAAACATGCGTAAAAAAAGGGACAAAAATAAATATTCAATAAAAAAAACTGTATACCTTATACATACAGGAAAAATATTTAACTCTTAAGTGGGGAGAATCTCTTGTAGCCGGTCTTACCATGACTGCAAATAAACCAACAATAATAATAATAGGAATATGTTTTAGGAGTCCGGAACTCGGATCCAGGTAAACGGGATCATAATCGAGTCGCGCTAACCACTACGCTAACTGTTTATATAACTGACTAGAATAAGTTGATTGTGACGCTTACCTTTCGCGCCAACATGTTCATGTCTGATGTTATGAAGACTTAGAGGCAATCAGAGTGCACCAAATTGGTCCGGGAGGTCTAGCAAATGAATTTCTGATCAAATCATCAGAAAACATTTCGTTTGAGCTAATTTTGCGAATAATCGAAGCTATTTTTTTTTCAAAATGTTTCCCATTTTTTCGTGAAATCATTTCTCAAGTCTGGGTCGAAATTTGAAAAATATGGCTGTAATAGATCTTGGGCATGTAACAAGGTCTACTGTGAAAACGTCTTTTGTGAAATTTAACCTCGGAGGAGATATATTTTAAAGCTTTAAATCGTGAAAATGGCCAAAATCGTCGGTTAATTGCACCGCCGAAAAAATTCAGCCATCAAAATGAAAATCGCGCTTCCTGCAAATCTTAGTTTTTGTATTCTACGTATCATCTCAATTTTTGAACAAATTTCAATATAGTCTGGGAGGAGATAGATTTTAAAATTTTGCAAAATAACCACCTGTAACAATGCGAGTCTATGTGACGATTGGTGTACTCATCAAAATCTGAGTTCGACCTTCGATTCCACTTAGATAAAGACCAATCTACGGTCTTTCATATCTTTTTTCAAACCGAAATGAATCGTGAAAATGAGGGTGTTCGAATCCCACTGTTGTAAAATCTTACGCGGTCTTATTGAACGAGGAATCGATCGGTTGATATAACGCATCAATCAACTTTGGCGTAAGTTCCTGGAAAAACGTATATTTGGACTAAAAATAGGAAATGCTTAAGTTATCTCGAAATCATCAGAACAATTAAATAAACTTTGTTTCCCATAATTATAACTATCGAATTTCCGTTCAAAATGATAGTTCGAAAGTTTGGGAAATAATCTTATTTCTATAAGTAACAATGGCAGAAAGGCTCAGGCAAATAACTAGAATTAAATGATAAAATCAAAGAAAATCGTAATATATGCAAGTCTGAGATCTTATTTCAGATCACATCAAAATGGAAAGAACTCATAATTAGAAGATTTTATCTGCTCAGAGGTCATGGAAAGTGATTTTACTGACGAAACCAAACTTTTTTAAATAAGCAGGTTTGTAAGAACACAGATCTATCAGTGAGATAATCTTAAAAAATTTGAATAATTATGTAAACCTATATTTACAACAACTTACTTTAAGAATATGTCATCATTGAATTACTCGGAATCTCCAAGCTAAATAAGAATTCATTTTCAAAATACAGTAGTATGGAGTATATTGTATATTCGACCATATATCACGTGACCTTATAAGCGAGAAATAATATATTTTTTTAATTCGTGTAAGAATAAATATCAAATTTATTCAAACCAATTCGGTTTTTGAACACGACTCATCCGATAAGTTTTTAGATAGCTTTAACTAAGCACAGAGATAAAGTGAAAGATAAATTAAAAAAAGCCGACACTTGTTTCCAACTTTTAAACAAAAACTGATAATTAAACAATTTCGGTAATCTTAAAATGAAAATCAAAAAAGAGTCCAGACCATTTTATTTATTTTATTATTCATTAAATATATATATGTCTGCTCAGTGTTAAGTATCTAAGAACTAAATCGGATGAGTCAGTTACCAAAGCCGAATTATATAAACATTTTGGATAAAAAGTGTCTGGAAAATCCTAGCAAGTACCATTATAGATATGCAAGTCTGAGATCTTCTTTATACTGAGCACAATGAATGCAAAATAAATCAGTTTCAGATGAATTTATCTGCTCATAGGTCCCGAAAAATGACAAGTCATTATACTGACAAAACCAAAACTTTCAGATTTTCCAGTGAGATAATCTCAGACAATTTGAATAATTATGTAAACCTTTATTTACAACTACTTGATTTTTGAATATGTCATCATTAAATTACCCGGAAGACGAATAATCTAGTCGATGGCCAATCGCATAAATTGACCATCATCTTAAATTCTTATCGAAAAACCTTCCGATGATGAAAACTTTAAACCTTATCTCGATTATTAATCGACAAAATTATACAAAAATTATGCAATTTTGTCAGAATTTACTCCGAGGTTAATTGGATCCAGCTGAAACTGTGTTTCAAAAACAAATACGTTCTCGAATGGTGTGACATCATTCGTGTTTTGCGTATTTTCGAGAAATCATTTAATAAATTGTAGATTTCTTGTCTCATTTCTACATTTGTGCCATTTTCAAGTTTGCAATTAAAAGTCAATTGTAGCTTTGAGCCACCCACGCTTTTATTGATGAAACACAAGGATTTAAAGAGATCGCCTACTGAAGTATTGTGACTCATTCGACTACGTGACATGTCATGAGTCATGACACGAGCGAGTTTCATATTCGGCATAAAATCTACAATTATGATGAAGAAAAGTTTGAGCATCGCTTATGGACAATCAGATGTCAGTTGACCTGAAATCTACAATTTATCTCCAATTGTAAGTTTGTGGCTCCCCAAACTTACAATTGGGCATAAAATTATGAAATTGAATGACTCTCAACGCTAATCTTAAAGGGGTTCTATAGGTGGGATTTATCTTCGGATCTGGCAGGGCTAGCGACTTTATTTTTTCATTTTTGAATTCTGCGTTGCCATAGTTTAAATACCGTTTTCAGAAAAATGATAGTTGCGAATCTTTGATACTACTGAAAATTTGATACGACGACCTTGACCTGAAAAAATAATTTTTTAATTGTCCTCCTGGGAGTTAAAAACTGAGATCGAAAATTTGAACGCAGTCATTTTCGTCCAAATTGTCAGGATAATCGGTGATACATGTGAAAATAGTTTGGTAAATAAATTGGTAAATATATCGCTGTCCGTTGCAAAAATAGCAAAAAATGGGCCTATTCGGCATCATCGAGACATTTTGAGGATGTAAATCGAAAAACGCGTGCAGTCATTTTTTCTGTCATGCTGTTTCACAACTTATGTGTGAGTATGAATATTTTCTGAAATAGGACGAAAAATATATCAGCTTTTGAAAAAAATATTGCTCCCGGTTGACCGCACTTACCGGTTGGTTGTGAGTTTGATCTTGGAAGTTTTAAGCAAAAGTTGTTGCTATCATCCCAGAGTTTTTTTATGGTATTATTATGTAGATAAAAAAGTTATGAGCCTCGAAAAAAGTCTGGCTGGCCTATAGAGCCCCCTTAGAAAACCTAGAACCAATACAGTGCGGGCCGCACTAATTATACAAACATTGGCTATTTTCAGTATCACCAAATGTAATTATCATAATTTGACCAAAGTTTATAATACCATTCCCAGAAAAATAATACTCAGAAATCGTTTGGTACAACCAGGCTAGGAAAAGGGAACGTTCCCCAAATTTTTTCCTTCCTTTTTTCTCGCCTGGGTACAATTATTCAAAATAATTGTTTTGGGCAACCTAAAACAAAAAAAAGACGCCTTCATTCAATTAAAAAGGCCACAGACGTTCTATCAATAACTAAATGCGATCTTTTTAAAACTTTTGTTCACCGAGTTAAGAAAAAAAATCAACATAAAAAAACAGAAATTTTTTGCGTAATTGTTAGAAATACCTATTGTTTATGTGTAAATAGAAGTGTTTGTAACATGTTAAAAACTGTCCTTGGCCAAAACAAAGAAAAACGACAGTTTTCGTTGTTTTCGAGGCACTTTCAGTGTAAAAATTAAAAAAACCTGGCAATTTTTTCACATATTAATTCTCTAACTTATGTCAGAAAAATCAAACATTTCCAATAGCAGATGTGAAAAATTATAACTTTAAAAAAATTATTTTTTTCTCCCGGTTAACCTGATTCACCGGTTGTTTCAACCTGAAATCGTAAAATTTCCCGAAGATTATTTTTTGAGATTACAAACTAACAATCTAAAAATTTTCATAAATCTGAAGTTGAAGTAAAGCATTATGGCCCATTTTGAGAGGGCCATAAATTATGACCCATAATTTATGGGTCATAAGTTATGGCCCTCTCAAAATTTCTTCCCAGCCGATACAACCCCCTTAAAATAAAACGTTTTTCCATGCATTGTTGCATGATGAAAACAGTATAATCACATCTTCAATTATAAATCGCACCAATTAGTTCGTGTGCATATATTTCAGGGCTGAACTTGTTGGGTTTTCTTAGGATTCATTTAGATTGCTCACTTAATTTGTCGTTATTTCACGTCAAACATTTTTGTGGCAGAATTTTAGACAGAACCGACTGCATCGTTCAGCATTTATTATAATGATATTTGGCAATGGAATTTAGCGCTTAGGCCGGATAAACGGCTATTGAGCACTAAATGAGTCAAACTTGACCGTGTAGTTGGAAGCTGTGGTTTTACCAAAATTTTGTGTCAAAGACTATATCATATAGTCTATATGGATTACCCGCCCTCAGAGTACAAATCCGATTTCATTGGTCAGATTGAGAAAGGCTCAACCAATCAAATGCTCAGATTTCGCATTTTTCAAATATTTAGGATTTGTACTCTGAGGGCGGGTGATCCATATCCCCTATTCACAACTTTTGTTAATATCTCGGCCTACTACTTAAAAACACACCTACGGTTCCTAATTAGGGCCGGGATATTAACAAAAGTTTGAATAGAGGAATATTTCAAAAGCAAAATGAAAAATAACTCTTAATCGCCCGTAGGGTTCTGTGAGGCCAGATCACCTTGGATCATGTTTTCGACCATCCAACATAAATGCGTTATGTTCAACCAACTAAGGGATTTATTTTTTCCCCAAATATGTGTTAGTGCGTTGTTTTTATAACAGTTTGTTATCACAGTTTCTTCTCAAATATTTACAGAGCACATGTGAGTCTCATCCACAAACAAAAATAAGATTTTTTTATAATACAGATTTGCCGAACAAATATCACGTGACCTTAAGATTAGGAACTAGGATATTTTTTTAAAAAAACTGTTAAAATAAACTTTTCGTAAAAATTTCCGCTGATAACGAAAATAAGTTTTTTTTCCGATTTGTTTGCGATTCTATCTCCGATTATGATTAAGCAAATTAAAGTGTTGTTATAGGTCTATTCTGCACATACGAAAAAACGCATCAGGAATCAAAATAATAAAAAATTTAATCCATCAGCGAGATAATTGTCTTAATTTGGGTATTTCTTGATGCAAATCAAAGATAATTGGCAGGTTATTATCCGGTCTGACAGGACCGTACGGGCGGCTCGCTGATCTTATACTGCGGTTCTACAGAAGCAACGTTGTGGGTTTTCAAAGTAGCTGACATTATCAGTTAAAATTGTTGATATTACAAATCAGACCGCCGTTTTTGTGCAAATTTCCATTGATTTTAGCAGACCTTTTGCTTTGCTTGAGAAAACAATATTTTTGTGATGATATTCCGGCTTGAGATGATAAAATCTTAAAATATTTTTCAAACTTTTATTTTGATAAACCTTCCTAGTCATGTTCAAAATTGCGTGACTACCAGTAACGCACCAGATTGCATCAAGTAGCAGTTTAGTCTGATCCGACTAAGAAAAAATATTAATTTATCAAAATTTTCGTATTCGTGATGACATATTCTATTCTGGGTAATTTGTGAATAACTACCGTCTGAAACCTTGTAGCTGTGAATGCATTTCTGTGGATAACTCTGTTCAACTGGCTTCTTACTAATCATAATGAATTTCATGGTGATGCAGCATTGCTGATGTTTTGTGTGGCTGATTAGACATAAGATTTCATTCGTAGCTAAAAGTGAGTTTATTGCTTATTTGAAAACTCTGTTAGGACCAAGGTAAAAATTCAGAGAAGCTGAAAATTCCTTAATTAATTTTGTGTACAGATTTAAATAAATTATAAGTAAAAATTAAAAATATTAATAATAATGCAGATATAGACGTACAAGAATGTTTCAATTTTCAAGCATAACGGTTAATAAGGATTCAATCATACATACTTATGAAAGTAGTTCAACCTTATAAATAAAATCGCCTAAATCTCCATTCGAGTTATCTTACTGACACATGTATGATCAACTACTGTATAATTTTAACTCAGAACAAAACACTTTTAGCATCTTAAAAGGGTTAAGTGAGAAAAGCCAGATTTTCGACAAAAATATAGTCCTACTATGATTTGTTATCATGAGTTTAATATTCAGATATTATTTATTATTACTTTTAAATATTCATTAAAAGCTTGCTAAATAAATGTTGGAGCAAACTAGCTGAACTAAATATCCTCATATCACCTCAAATATGTCAAATTTCTGAGATAAGCTATTTAGCAAAGAATTACTCCAACATACATTAATTGTCATGCTTTCTTACTATTACAATTAGCGGGAAATGAAAATAAATTAAATAAATAAAAATTTGAACTAAGGAACTTTTGACGACAAATTTACTGACGAACAAAAGTTTTAACTATCTGCAAGTTCATAAATTTGAAATTCAAAACGTCGCAAAATTTTTTTAAAATCAGCGACCCAAAATGCACACTAGAACAATTATTACTTTTCAACTTTATACATAATGTTCAAGGTGTCTAAAAGTAACAAAAGCTCAGATTTATCCGATGTTTTTTGATCATGTCAACCTATATACACATATACAACTTGGTTTTCACGCCAAAAAAAAAGTACTGAGCATTTTAGGTAGCAAAAGCTGAAAACAATCCTCGCGCTGCCTGAAAATCAGAAATAAGCAGAAGTGAGATTTCATAAGATTTTTTTTCTCTTTTGGTCAGAAAATGTTTGTTCGTTAAAAAGTTTTAGATGGCAGATGCATGTCCTGTAAACCAACACAAGTTTTATGGCGTGTGTTTATTTCGCTAGCAAAGACAATTGTCAAACCACTATTATAATAATATGATATAAAAATTGGTTAGCAAAACATACCTCCGTGTTTTTTTATAGACAAATAATAAAAATTATTTAAGAATGGAACATTGACTCGTACGTTTAAATGCTCCCGTACTTCAACTCAAGGGTAATTGACAAACCATAAGCTTTGATCTCGAAAAATTACCGCACTTTAGTATCAATTCAGAAATATCCGCATAATATCATTGATAATATTATATAATTTATAGAATATTTTAAGTAATACCCATATTTAGATGCGCCAAAAGAGTAGTCAAGTTATAAGTTCCGTGCAGGGAAAAGGAAGCTACATATAAAATTTCAGGCCGTTAATAAATTTAAGTTATTTGTTTGAGGAAAAAAAAAAAAAAATTGGTGTTTCACAAATGAACTTTCAGAATACAGTATGTCTGTTTGTTCGTCAAAAGTCTTTGATGGCAGGTGCATGTCCTGTCAACCAATACAAATGTTATAGCGAATGTTAAATCCACAGGAATAGACAATTGTCTAACCACTTATATAATATAAAAAATTGGTTGGCAAAACATACCCCCGTCGTTTTTTATAAAGACAAATAATAAAAATAATTCACAGATGGAACATTGACTTGTACGTTTGAATGCTCCCGTACTTCAACTATAGGGTAATTTACAAGCCATAAGCTATGGACCAAAGCCTATGGTATCGAAAAATTACCGCGCTTTAGTATCAGTTAATAAATATCAGCTTAATACCATCGATAAAATTATACAATTTATAGAATATTTGAAGTTATTCCCATATTAACATGCGCCAAGAGAGTAGTCAAGTTGATAAATGCCGTGCAGGGAAAGGAGCTGTGTGACACAATGAAATTGATATGCAGGCTGTAAATAAATTAATTTTTGTCCTCAGATTGGGTGGTAAGCCCAATTGTTCTGCAAAGCAGAGCAAATCCCAAATTGGCATGTTGTTTGGCAAGCGTCCAATGGTGAGCTATCGTGCAAAGTGTAGCCATCATGTGAATCGAAAAGGTTTGAGAATAAGTTACGCCAATTGGTTATACAAAACATAAGCCTCGAGGCACATCAGCCAACACCAATTNGATTTTTCGCTGACCTTGAAACCGTCATAATTTTGAGCAATTTTTGGCATGAGAATAATCCTAGATTTTTTTTTGTATAAGATGGCCAAGTTTGACGTTAATTCATCATCAAGATTTCTCTGTATGTTCAAAAAACATAAAATTAAAATAATTGACGTGTTGCGTCCACTCTCTTTTTTCGCTATGTTAATGAGCTATATATGTTTATAAAAGTGATACAAGTTTAAAATAATCTACAGATCAAAAATTAACGACTCTGAAAATTTGAAATATTCTTAAATTTATGAAAATTGAGCACCGATTCTGACACTTTAACTTTTAAAGACTATGGTCAATAGTCTATGATTGTTGGAGCTACAAGAACTTAAATTGCTGAAAAATAATATACAGTCCCAACCCTTCGAAATGCGCCCCTTTGAAATGCACATAATCCCCTTTAACCACTTTAATGCCTTTTTTTTCTGAAAAAATACTTTCACCCCTTAAAATGCATAATTATTTTTGCCACAGTACGCAATCTACTTTTACGTACAAAAGTTTCTTTGATTATCTCTACCATCATCACCTGGCAGAGAATTTCCGATCGTTTTTTTGTTCGCGTAAAAAGGTTTATTGTTTAGTGTCAGTATGGGACTCGAACTACTGCATAAACGTCTTGCTTTTGTATAAAAATTTATAAATAAAAATGACGAGAAAATACTTAAAGCGTAATAGTTTGACATCAGCACAAAAAAAAAAAAAAAATTATGATTTTTATATAGACCGCGGTCGAAAAAACGCAGTCTTATTTGGCTACTTATTTTTCTGTAAATTCGGTAACAAATACAGAGACAAGTAATTGCTGGATTATTGGTACTCCAGAACCTTCAGAAAGCAATTTGTGACCCTGTCAAAATCACAGAACTGAATTTATAAAACATATTTATGATTTGAAAAATGGAAACTTGAAGATGAAATTCAAAAAATGCATTTTTTTGAAAACTGGTTTTCACGATTCAAACAACGATTTCATATTCAAATACAACTTATTCAAGATCTAAAGGTTTATTTTGAAAGGTGATATTTTATTGGAACAAAAAAGACTTTTAACTGGTAAATGTCCAAATATCCACTGTCACAGCGCTTTAATTTTGAGTTTAGGGCCAAAAACACAAAATGTAGAAATAATTAAGTATCTGCTTCAAAAACAAACTTCAAATGCCAATAACGCCTTTTTTCAAAAAAACAAAAGATTCAAATTTATAGATTTCTAAAATCTCGCATTCAAATGCCTATATTTAAATAAGTTGACCTTTATTTAAACTTTTATACATCATTAATTTATTAGCACGACGTCCACTATATTCTGTTACAAATTCTGTACATTAATTTATTGAATAAAGACCGCTTTAATTGTTTATAAACATTATATTCATTAATTAATTTCTAGAAATTTCAATTTTTAAGTCTTGTAAACTAGAATTCAGCAAACCACAATTCGTATTTTGTGTGAATTATTCAAAAATCGAAAAAACATAAAATACGAAGAAAAAAACAATTTTTCTCTAGAAAAAGCCATGCCCCTTGAAATGCGCATAATCGCCCTTTGCCCCTTGAAATGCCTATTTTTTTAATTTTTTTGAATTCTCTAAGATTAAGACTGTAAATGTATTTTTTTATATTTAATTGTCACCGACAACAGCCTGAGGTTTTTTTTTTCGATTATTTTATAACTTTATTGGAAAGATTTAAAGGACAGTTTAATAATTAGTAATCAAACTAATGCTATTTTTGCCATGAGCTGAGAAAGTTTCGACTTTATTAAACCGCAATGTGTAACTTGTTTAAGATTTTTTAATTTATAAGAGTTTAGTGCGCTGTTTTCTTACGCAAAAATAACTTATCAGAGATAGGTTTTCCAGATATTCATTATTCACCGGCGAGTAATTGTGCGAAAACAAACCGCAGCAAACGAGAAATCTCAGACTGTATTTTACAGTTATTCTATCATACTTTTTCTGCCGATTTATTAAATACAATGAATTTTTTTTGTGATACTAAATCCCTACTACACGGTGATAGTAGCGGAAAGCTAGTTTATAATAAACTAGCTTTCCGCTACTATCACCGTGTAGTAGGGCAATTTGCTCGTTGAGACTTGATTTGCAAAATAATATTTGTGTATAGTTTATTAATAATGATGTGAAAAAACGAAGCAGATGAAAAATGCAGAATGTTTCTGAATGAAAGTAAACTTTTATCTTCCATCTTATTAATCTTTGAACTTAAATAAAAATTTTTTTCTTAATCAAGATACCCCATATTTTGCCTTAAAAAATGATTTAAATAATCTTAAATTAGAAAATCTTAACTTATCCTATTTTTCGTAATTTCTTTTCATAATTTATGTTTCAGTTTTTGATTTTTGTCTAATATATGTTAGGCAGCTAAAAGCATTTACAACTCCAAAAAATAATTTGATAACTATTTACTCAACTTCAAAAATCATCCAGCAGTAATAAGTGATATTTTCGAGTTAAGTGTTATGGTATTTGAAATAAAATTCGATTTTTCAGAAAAGTTTAAATTCGTTTTATTTTGAATGATTTTTGGGAATATGTTACTGTGAAAATTTTACTGTAATTGTTATCATAGAATTGAAATCATAGATATTTAAAAAGTGACTGACTACTGCCTTAGTGATTCGAGAAAATCAGTTTCGAGGTAAGTTTTCAAGTTATGCATAAATATAAACAGTTGCTCTGCTAAAACCCAAGTTATCTATATAATTAATGCGTAAAACTTGAGTTACCTAAAGATAATTTATGCGACTATTGTTAGAAAAAATTCCTTAATTAGTCAAGTCCAATGAAGTTTTGATTCTCAGAGGGTTAGAAGCGGTATTTCGCAAAGAACATTATTCGAAACTGTCACATTCATAGTATGAATTTCATACAATATAAATATACGCCAGCTTGCCATTCTGAAATTCAGGTTGACAAATAAATATATATGCAAGAATTTGTCGATATATTTTGCCTAAGAAATTTGCTTTTTCTCCAAATCAGTCTAAATTTTGACGTTGTTGGATGTGACGAAATTGCATTTGCTCACATTGCAACAAAATGTGCGAAGAAGTTAATTGAGCTTATTTGAAGTTTGGTATCATATTTCGGATTAAGGTGGGCTAAAATAATGGGGATCTTAAATCTTACTTAGGCGATATTTTTTAGTCAGTCTTAACACTTGACGACTTTGGTGATCATTTGCGCTGGAAACATAAAATAAGAAAAATAAACTGTTGACAAATGGTCAATGCATGGCTCAATTTTTTTCTCATCTTGACCAGTGCAACCATTATTACCCGTTTAACATTTGGTGGAAAATAAAATAGCGATTTCTGGAATATGTGGAGACTAAAAAAATTCATTCTTTTGCAAGGTTTTGATTGGGTGCTTATATCGCGCGTAGTTTGTATCCTTCAAATAGTCACTTTTCATGTTTAAGGGGGTACCCCTCATAAATTGAGGCTCAAAAAAATCAGAATTACATTCTTATAGCTTTTTTCGGAAAATATGGATAATTTGAAATAAGCTGGTGGTATTTTCATCCCGATACAGCGTCAGGAAAGTACTTTTTAATCATTTTGAAAATATCTTGTCTAGATTTTAAGCATTTCAATCAAAATTAATGTATTTTCAGCAATTAGAAGTACAGTTTTGGAAGATAAAAAATCATCGGAATTTAGGTTTCGGTAGTACCAACTCTCCACGAACTCACTAGCTTTTGATTATAACATGTTTGAAATGTGTTACTAAAAAATCTCGGGAGAAATAGGCTTTTGTGCGCGACCCTCAAAATCAGCTCAAAAAATGGTTTTTGGCTATTCTGAAGCGAATTTATTTCAAAATTTTAAACACGAATAATAAACAGACCTGCGTACGTTTTTAGTTCAAAATACGCTACAAACAATTTCCTACCCAAAAACTCCACGGAGAAATACCTTTTTGCGAACCAAAATATGACTTCTTTTTGAGGCTCGCTCTGATTGGTCGAGCAATCAGTGATTTAAGTAATGTTTCATTATAGATGTTTAAGATTTCGTTCAAATATCAGATTGTAGTTACTGATGGGTGCCACAATGAGTTCTTTGAGAATTCCCCTCTAAAAAACACAAAATCTGTTTTCCATGAGGTTACCGCCCTTAAATGAAAAAAAATTCACTTAAAAAACCTCTCACTCATTTGACAGTAACTGGATTGTCCCAGATGATTACTAACATGAAGTGCCGAGCATGAGTAGCCTAGGCTAATTACGTGTGGGGCGGGGTTTTGTATCAACTAGGGCAAAATCAAACGAGCAACCTCCACAAGGCAACCTCCCGATGATTTGTATAACATTTTAAAAAATTGGGTTTCCCCCCAAAAAACAACAATATCGAGCAGATTTTTTAAATTTTTCACCACAAGAACCCTGAGTTTTATAAATCAGAAAATGACTTTCATGAGAGATTTTGAAGTTACAATTCAAATCAATTGAGACAAACATCTCGGGTAGAAACTGAATATTCGTCACACTCTGAAACTATGATGATATGTGCATTGCAATCGGAAAAACTAAGTATTCTTTTAACCACTTGAAATTCACCAATTCTACTAGAAAAAATGCTTTCAATTTCATAACTTCCTAGATTTTAAGCTGTTTCAATACCCGCTTATTTTCCGTATTATCTTAGTATTGTATATGTATACATTACATATACAATACATATATGTATTATTAGTATTATGTGTTCAAATAATTTTTCCTTGGAAGGAACGAAACTTCATCCGTTAGTGCAATTAAATAACCAATCGTTAAATATACAGCCTGAAAGTTTTTTTTAATTGTCACTTTTTCTTTCGTCCGTGTGGTAGACAGCGATTCTGCGGAGAAAAAAATAGTGACAAATAAACAAAGGCTTTTGTCACTTTTTTTTTCCGGATAAAAAAACAAGTGAAATTGCGGACGAAAAAAAGTGACAACTTTTCGGTAACGAAAAAAAAGTGACAATTTGCGGACGAAAAAAAAAGTGCTGACAATTTGTAGTTGCCTTTGATACCGTTCTAGATCGAGCATAATTCGAGTCAATATTAATCTTTAATAATTCTTATAAATTGAAGAGAATGACTGGGGAACCATACTTTAAAAATTGTTCTCAGAAAGTGCCAAAACGCTTTCACAAAAACGGCGATCTCACATTTGTATTTTATGTCTGTCCGAATAATTTTTCTGGAAGTGAAACAGGCGATAATCTTAATAAATCAACTCCCGTAATACTGAGACCAAACATTTGAAAAAAATTCAATTATTTTTTGGAACCGAATAGAAATTTGAAGTTTTAGGGTCAAATTGAAACAAACGTATTTTTTACTTTAAGGGGTATACGCACTGATTTAATAAAGGCTTAGCGAGCATTAAAATGCTCCAAATTGATACGGGGTGATAATTAAGTGTACTTGACCAATCATCAAAAAAAATTTCGAAAATTTTCGCATTTTTTTCGATTTTTTTCCAAGTATTTTTAAAAGAGAAGTTTAAGAAAATAATGTTTGCCTCGAATTTGACCACTAAACTTCAAAATATCGCCTTGACGTAACCAACTTTCTCATCAGTGTTTCACTGGCTTTCTTTTGAGCCTACTTTTCGAAAAAATCGAAGCACTTTTTTTTCGGAAATTTTTCGGGAAAATGACCAAAAAATCATATTTCAAGTTCTAGCTCGCAAATTGCAAAAAAGCTCACCTTTACTCTTTAAATTTCTGAGGAAATACTTGATAAAAATTTGAGCTATTTTGCAAACAATCCTCGGAGGAGATAGATTTTGAGTCTGCAATTGTTAAAACGTGCGTTATTGGCGTTCTAGATTGTTCAGCGTCGCCGATCGAAAAAGCCTCCCTTTAAAAATTTATATACTACCGTTACGTGATCTGTGAAAATTTGAGCTCAATTGGATATACCGTCTGGGAGGAGATAGATTTTGAAATGTTTGAAACGTCACTTGTTACGATACTGTACCTATGGTGTAATGGTCAGAAATAATTGGTGATGTATCTTTTTCGCAAATTAAGGATAGATCTACAAATAGCAGTTTTCGGTTTTTCTCAATGAAGCTGTTAGTTTTCAGTATATTTCACCTAGAAATGTCAAATCAGAGTCGTTACCCCTTAAGGTGGGCGTCGTATTTTTTAGTCCCTTATATAGAAATTAATTTACGATACACTTTATCGGTTTGCTAAGTCGACCCAAGGATCTCATGATGGGCAATTTTTTTTTCAACAACAACTAGAACAAATCTAGAATACAAAATTCAAATTCAAAATTTCCTTCTCATCACATTTTGTTGCTCATTTATCCGCTACTTTGTGTAATTTTTAGACGCTGTCGTATGTGGGTCTAAAGAAGAATAGATTTTTAAAAACTGTTAAGTATTCTAGAATAGACTCACCACCTGGTGGTGTGATGTAACAATGTTAGTTTAAGATATGGAATCGTTAGGCGAGGCTAGACCTATAAACAGTAGTATCCTCAGATTTTTCACAACTGCCCACGAATTATAACTGAGTGCGCGACATTGAAAGTATCCGATTAGCGGAACGCCTAACCACCAAAAAATAAATTCTGACAATAATAGTCAGCGCAAAAAAAAAGATAAACAACAATTATCCGCAATACGCTTTTTTCGTTCTTATTATCTGTACTGGGTTATTTCGTTGTGCCTTAAAACAACGTAAACGATCTGATTTGGTGCATTTTTATGACATAATAACTGCACGAAATATGGGGAACGGGATACCCCTTAATGCCATTAACTCGAGATTTGGAAAGATAAAACGGTTTTCTGATGTGCTCGCCACAGATGTCATTTTTCTGAAATTTCACTTTTTCTTTTCGTCGACGAAAAAAAAGTGGACAAAATGTCACGTCGACACAAAGTTAGTCATTCTGTTATCGCCCAAAGTCCAGCAGTAATTCAATCTCGGACGAAAAAAAAGTGACAATTAAAAAAAACTCAGGCTGTACATTT
This sequence comes from Oikopleura vanhoeffeni, assembly GCA_004367855.1. NCBI lineage: Eukaryota > Metazoa > Chordata > Appendicularia > Copelata > Oikopleuridae > Oikopleura > Oikopleura vanhoeffeni. The sequence continues at coordinate 44,127 of SCLH01001428.1, forward strand.
TTCGGCTCCTGGTTTATTTGAGGCTCGATTTCTCAAACAATAATAATCATGAAAATAATTTGAAACTTCTTGAAAAAGAAGGTCAGAATTGTGTTTCCCTTATTTTCGCCGGCAAAGATTTTTTATGTTTCAACATTTCAACGTTTCAACAAGACAGTAAGTCAGAGAACGGTTCCTTGCCAATTATATGCTAAAACTTTCATATGTTTATTCAATCAGTTTGTTAGATTAAAATTTTTGAGAAATGTCCTTTTTCAAAAATTGTTTGAACAAAGTTGAGTTAAGCCAGAAATTCTGATTACCTGTGCATTTGAAGTGAACATTTTGATCGACAATTTCTAAATGCCTATGTTTTTCTATCAAACTGGCTCAAGCGGGAATCACCATTGCAAGTATTATGCAAATTTACGAAATTTTATTTTGTCTTTTTATACTTTTAAATTTGATTGAAAACAGTTGGTTTAAGTTTGAAAAATTAACCCAATAATTTCATCTTTCAGCGAGACATAAATTGAACTAGTTTGTTTAAAGAAGACTTTTTGCGCCCTGTTTTGATAGAAAAAAAAGTCGATTTGAGATTTTGTGGACCAAACATGTGTACTCTGTGCATTTTAGTCACAGAACTAAATATAGTTCTAGCACTTGACATGTCATGACACTCACCAATTGCACTAGAAAAAATGTCTTTGATTTCATAACTTCCTAGATTGAAAGCTGTCCCGATACCCTCTTATTTTCCGTATTATTTTAGTATTATGTGTTCAAATAATTTTTCTGGAAAGACCGTAACTTCATCCGTGATAGCAATCAAATAACCTCCAATCGTAAAATATACATTTTTTCGCAACCCTCAACCTTTAAGAAACATTACCGGGAAAATACTGCGAGACATCGAGCCGAGTAGGACACTACCCCCGAAGTATAACTTAAACAGCTTTTAATCTGCATTTAGTTTCCGATTTAAGTACCAATTGAATTAATTTCGCTTCGTTTACTTTTTTCTGGTTTAAAGTTGTTTAATTTGCAGAAACCATTTTACAGATTAAGATACGATCTCTGACGACTTTCATGTTTTTATATTACAATTTGACTCATGAATATCGAAATTTGATTTTTTCGATAATGATAGAACTTTATTTAAAAAGATTTTTGGAACAGATCATAAATAGAGATTTAAAAATCGTGTTTTACTCACCCCGCAGGTTAAACAGATTATGTTACGATTTATGAGTTAGACTTTTGTCGTTATTTTTCAATAAACTTAATGAAAGGGATGCCGAAGCATTTCACGAGGTTTACAGGTCACCCGCTGTATTTACAGCAAATTTTATCGATAAAGTGCCGTGTTTGGGCAGATGGCTTCACAACAAAGAGTGCTGATGGAACAAAGTTTTAGAGAAAAATTTAAAAGTTTATGACGAATTTTTTCGATGTATAGAATTCTTGATAAAACATTTTGGTCACTTTAAAACAATATTTTTGGTCATGTCACCTTATGTTAAATTTTGCTGTCAAGAAATTTATGTCGTAAAATGTATTTAACATTCAGCGGCGAATCCGAAAACCTAATGCGGAAGGATAAGGAAATTCGAAAACCACATAAGAGCCGACAAATTTCCGCTTTTCTACCAGAAAATAACCGATTTTGAGGAAAGCTCTGATAAAATATTATTATTAACACAGGATGCAAATTTAATTTTTTCGAATAGGCTCAGAAAAAAATAAAAACTTGAATAAACGCAGATACTTAAATAAATCCATAGAAACCCACAAAAATTATCATTTCTGGATAACTTTGGTAAGAGCTCTGAAGTAATTTGATCGGACGGTCCGATTCGGCGCCGTCATAATATTGAGATTAATCTCCAAAATTATTATCTTAAAAAATATTTTAATCAACAAGCAAGTGTTAAAAATGAGTTTTCTTGATCGATTCTTGAATTCGAATTCCAAACCGTATGAGTTTCAAGTTCGCATGGTACTTTGAGGTGATTCGAAAAAACCTAAGATCTCGACAAATCATTATTTGTCCAAACACTACTTTAAACTAACGCGGTAATTGCAATGAATTTAAACAATGATTATATTGCTGAAAAAATTTTGCAAAGTGCACTCAAGGGGGTCGGTGCATTTTGACAGATTTGCACCTTTTTAATTTCTTTTGTCTTGATTGGAAACCGTTTGCCACTTCAAAATTTTCGGATAAAAATTTTTTCGAACACAAGTTGCCACTTTTCAGCTTACTTTGGATAATATGAATTTCTTCAGATTGATAATTTTTACTTTATAAATCGTCTTTTGAAAAAACACTCAAAAACCGCGCGTTTTGCTCCATGGTGTCTAAATAACAGTAAAATTTATTATTTTTTCTCTGTTACTTAGAAACCTTAAAATAAGCTTTCGACCACCGACTTGGATTTATTAAATTTTATTTTATACGATTTCTACGTCAAAATCGGAAATTTAAATTTGTGAAAAAAGACGGAAAACCCCGAAATTTTACCACATCAAAAAATATTTTAAGTTAAGTAAAATAAATTGAAAACGGTGGATGGGTCGGCTTATCAATTCGGCAAGTTTGAGTGTGATAAAAA
>SCLH01001428.1:47041-78285 GCA_004367855.1 Oikopleura vanhoeffeni
TGATTCAGAGTATTAACAAGAGCGAAGAAACAAAACGAAGACAGATTCAAATAAAGTGGAAGTAGCCATTCCAAATATTTTAGCTGAGGATTCCAAAAAAATTTGTTTGAAAAATTTTGAACAAGAAATGAGGAAAATTTTCAAAATATTTCCATATAGTTTCGACCGAAAATCCCAAAAAAATGTCAGGTGATTTTTCAAATACCATATAAGAAATATGTGGTCACCTAAGCCAAAAGTTAAAGTTGCCATTTTAAAATTTTTTTTTGTTGATTTGAAACAAATAATGAAAATAGAAATTAAACAAAAATAAGGCATTTTTCTCTTATGTTCGGAATTTTTTTCAAAAATCTGTCGAAATTCGACAGTCGAATTCAAAAAGTTTAAATCGAACTCTTAATTTTCTTAAAAAAACAATCATTCAAAAATCCTGTAGTTACAAAAGTTACCTGGATTATCAAACATTACTTTGATGGTATGTTGAGATAAATATATAGCATCAGCTTGGCAACATATATCCGAAAATTATCATACGTTTCATAAATGATCTGTTTTAATCAATTTAGAACAAAATTTACCCAGCTTCAACAGATTTTCTGAATTTTATTTTTACCGTCTAAAAACCAAATGAGATTTTTTTTAAACGGACTGCTCTTTAACTATTTGAAGACGTCGTACTTTTCCGCAACATCTTTGTTTGACTCAATTTAAAGCAAAATTGACGGATGATTAACTAATTTTGTGAATTGAGCACTTTTTTTTATCGGTTTTCCAGTACGACACCGGTGAGCCATCTTTCATCAGAATTAAAAAAATTTACTTGCAATTGATCGAGAATGTTTAAGTCTCCAGTTTTTTTTTCTTATCTGCCCGTTATCGACCCTTCCAGTCCAGCTGGAGGTGAGAACTATTTCCCCAGCAATTTCAAAATTCTACACCTACAACCCCCTTAAGGGAGTGAGCGTCTATATTCACGCTGTTTTTTTCTGAAGTTTTCAAGTGCAGTTTCTGAGAAACTTAGTATCAGAAAGGTATCCAATTTTGTTTCGAATATGTAAGGTAAAGGTCTTAAAGATTTTGACAGTGCCACTAAGATCATCAGATAATCTACGCTCAGAACATGATATTTAGCAGGCCTCCCTCGAAAAGACCAAAAAGTCATCTCCTTCATTTCTCATGATTGTTCTTTGTGATTTGGCATGCGTGCCTAATATATGAATACGAAGAGACTCTTAGGCTTTTTTTATTGAATTTATGCCGCTAGTGGTCAACACAGCAAATTCGGAGAATTTTGGGAAGCCCCTTAAAAACTATCTACTCGTACAATTTACATGCGATTTTTGAAAATTAATGCTTCAAATTAAAAACAAAGCCCAGTGCTAGAGACTTAAATTTCTTTTTTCTTACATTTTGTCTTGGGTTCTCTGAAAATGCTTGTGAATTTCAGATTTTTTGAAGAATTTTACAAATATTTTATAGAAAAACAATGAAAAATTGAATTTAATTCTTTTTTTGGGAGAATATTTAGAGCTCATAGTGTTTATTCGCAAAATTAAAAGTTATAAAAGATTTCCAGATCGAAATTTATACCTTTCATCCCAAATCCTCTTTATTTTACCTTTTATTTCAACCCCCAAAAAATCGACTTTTCTTTGAAAAATTCTTAAAACCAAAATAATCTTACAAGTGAAAAACTTGGCATAAAATTCTCTACGAAATTATTATTATTAATGCTAATTTATTTGCAGCCATGCTGAGACCGACTAAATTTTATTATAAGGTCTCTTTATGGGCTTATAACTTCCTGCAAATTGGTGGAAAAATATGAACTTTTTGTGGAAACAATGGTAAATATACATATGTTTATACAATATTTTTTTTTACCAGCATTTGCATTGAGTCTCCGATATAACAACAAAACTTTTTGAGCTCTATCTCTATAATTGTTTGTGTCCAAATAATGATCAACATTTTTTTTTCTTTTGTGTGACTTTTTTTCTGCGACTTTTTTTTGGATTTTTTTCAAATTCTTTCAAATAATTGGCCGTATATTAAGTCTTATTATCTTGGTTTTTCTTCTAAAGTAGGTCAAAATGAACATGTTTCCCAGACTTTAAGTGTGGCGTTAACAGTTTTTTGCCTAAAAGATTAATAATAATCGTATCAAAAAATATCACTCGAACCTTGATATCGACGCCCACTCCGTCAAGGGGTGGTCAGTAGTGTCTGTCATGAAATTTAATAATTTTACAAAAAAAGAAGTGTCTTGTGTTTGTTTTATTATCATATTAAGAGGCAAATATACTTATGGCGGTTGTTTGGAAATTGAGATATTTTCTTAGAAATTATTTCAAAAATTTATAAATTTTAAAAGAGTCACTTATCTAAACTTACTTACTTAACAACAGTCACTAATTTGAAGAGGATTTTCACAAAATCCATATTTTATTTGAAATGCATTTTTACTATTCATCAAAATATACAACTATGAACCTTAAACCTATTTCAACGTGTACTCAAACGTCCTGACGTTCACTCAAATGTCCTGACAGTTACTTGACCTTCTTTACAAAATTTTCAAAACGATACCGTTACTCAAAGGTCCTGACAAAGAAACGTCCCAACAAACAAACGTCCTGACAAACAAATGCCCTGAAAATTTTCGATTTAAAAAAATGTTATGGACAAAAAACCTCACAAAAAATATGTGAATAATCTCAAAATTTCCTGACAGTTACTCAAACGTCTTGACGAAAATCTCAAAATAAAACAGTTACGCAAACGTCCTGAAAAACAAACATCCTGACAAACAAACGTCCTGACAGTTTTCGATTTATAAAAAACATTATTGACAAAAAACCTTACAAAAAACTGTGAATTTTAAGTAAAATTGATTAATGTTGAAGGGGGTTGTGGGTGCTTCCAGCATGGGGGAAAATAAACCTCCTTTAAAACTCAAATATCTTTTGTTAGAACTGAGTAGACATATACTTTTTAAGTTGAATATTGCAGTTCGTAACCTTGAAATGTATAAACTTGATTTAAACTTTTTAATTTCTTAAAAATATTTGACACCAACCGTTAAATGAATAAAATCTTATTGCTGCTTATTTCACGTGTTAAATGACGTTAAATCCACGTATTCGACAATTGAATTATGCCGATATTATTCGTCAGAAATCTATCAAGAATATATTGAAAAAACAGATCACTCTACCATTATTATCAGAAATTTTCCATTCATTGGAATTTGCACGACCTCGGTCAGCCTCTTATTCGGGAATCGCATGCTATTGCAAAGTTTGCTGATACGGCCGCATGTCCCCAGCAGTGAACTTTTCTTATACTTCCGCCTCATTACTTATTCGATGTTTTAAGATATTACGAATAACTTCATGTTAACATTAAAGTCAATTTATTTGGTTTCACGAGTATGCACGTTTTAATATATGAACTTTATAATTGTTTCAGTGGTCACATTGTTATATAAAATGTAAGCATCACAGAGCAATGAGTGTTAACTTAATTATACACGAATTTTACAAAATTTTACCGTCACTTTTCAAATAATCATAAAATGACTACTACACACCGATTGCCAAATTAAGGCAAGAGAACATATATAAACTAAATATATCCAAATTGGCATCTTTAAAAAAGAAATAAGTTGATTTCAAAGGTCTCGAACCCGACACTCCTTTAGTGATAATTTTGTATATTATGGGGTACTGGAATATATTTCTTATTGCTTGGTTAAGGCTTCTGCTATTTATTGACTATTTTATTATATCAATGTAGTATATCAATATTGAGCCACGTATGTCTTGACATGTCACGATGGTGAGATATTTACGATTCTCACGAGAATTTGTTCTCATAAGAGTCATGAGTGACTCATATATCCTGATGGTTCTTTATGTATGACTCATGATGAGTCATACTATGAGTCATTATGCGTCATAATATCAATCAGATACATCAGGATCAATCGGGCGATCGCTCATAGTCACTGAGACAAATAACCCAACAGTTGTGTCTTACGAAACTTATGAGTAACTATGTGAAAAACTACCGTAATTCACCACATTTTCCCCCTTTAAAAAATAATGAAGTGATTTGAAGTTGAAAGATTACAAGAACGGTGTATAATCTTCTTTAGATTGATGTCGAGCGGATTTTCGGGATGTTCTATTATCTTTATAGTTTTACTTGTGTTCCTGTTTGATAACTGCTGACTGATCTGTTTTGGTATCTTCGTGCTTTGTAACTTTTGATTTATCTTCTAATCCTAGTCCTAATCCTATTTTTGTATCCAAATTTTCTGTATTGGGCTTGTGACGTCTAGCATGATTTGTTTGAAGTATATCATTCTCTTCCTCCTCTCCGAATTTGCGGCTTTCTTTGATTTTATGAAAAGTCTTTAAATAAATTTCAATATTAAAACAAATTCCATAGCAAACTTTGGAAATAATAAAAAAATGATCTGACTGATAATATCAATGCATTTGTGAATTATGATTGAATTTGATGAGTTTCGTTATTTTATTTCGTCTGAATGTGTATCCAAAATGTTCCGACTTGATATCCACGTTTGTTGAATAAGAGGAACCGGACGAGGAATAGTAAAACACAGTACTGTTATCTATTGATGCGACCATATTGTGTTTGTCAGTATCATTTGGTACAACAGCCCTCTACTAGCAAGAGACTGACAATGAAGCGTCAACTATTTACTCCATTGTAATTTATTTCAGGAATTAAACCTCTTCTCATGGTTTTCGAGTAGTAAAAATTTCAAGTAAATTTTTGTTCTTTTTTTTGTCGCCTATATTTCATTTCCACTTGACTTGAACTTGAGCGAAAAAAAATATTAATTTCTGTTATGATTGTGGCTTGAACAGAAGACCTGAAACGGTTGAGTTCCCATTTAAACGTCAACACCACCTCGAAAATCAATTTGATTGTTTCTTAATTTGTTTCCAAAATGACCCAATTTGATATCCATGTTTGTCTTAAGGGGGTAGTCGTCGCAAATAGATTTTGCTTAAAAGTTGAGACTATACTAAATCGGCCAAAAAAATCTAAAAAACCTATCTCCTCCTTAAATACAAATAGGATAAACCCAATTTCGGCTATGGCTGCAGTACGAAAATATATAACTTTAATTCGAAGGATGATTTTCAATATTTGAAGTTTTTTCTATAAATTTTAAAGAATTTGATAATCTGGCCTTCTGATTGGTCAGAAGTCAATCTTTAAGAAAACTCGTAGATTTATACGAAAAATGCCGTAAACTCTTCGCAATGCCTACCAATTGAATATTAAATCAATATTAGGATGTTATTGCCAATAAATTTCTCAAGATAACATGCCATTTCAATATATGACTCATCCATATAGATATTTAATAAAATCAAACATATATATCAAATTTGAAATCAAAGCCGAAAAGCATTTTTATCACCGAATTCCGCCAAACCTCGCTAGCAGGGAGTTTGAGACCTCTAGTTTGATAAAAAAAAAATAAGAGAGAATTTTTGAATGGTCATTTCCGGTCCAATAGCCAGCATTATAACTCATACTCTATAAAAGGAAAAAATTTTCCGCGATACAAAATAAAATAATTCTATAAAGAAGCAGATAAACAATTCCATAATTTGGAAGCCTTAATTACAATGTATATTGTAGAGCATTAATCAAGCACTAATTTGGAATTCGTGCATATACATCCCGTGTACTATAAGCGTTACAAATTTAATTTTGGGGGTTATCGACTGTATTTTCTAGTAAAAATTTTTCATCCGTCGAATTGAAGTTAGATATTTTTTTACTGCAGCCATAGCCGAAAAATTGGGTTGATCCTATTTGTATTTAAGGAGGAGATAGGTTTTTAAGATTTGGTCTTTGAGGCTCTCTAGCGGTTAAACTTGTAATCAAAAAAATTTTAGACCAAGCTCATTGTCATTTTTTGGCCGATTTAGTATAGTCTCAACTTTTAAGCAAACTCTATTTGCGACGACTACCCCCTTAAGAGGAACCGGACGAGGTAAGGTATAACACAGTATTGTTATCTTATCATGTGACCATATTGATTTTCTCAATATTATTTGGCGAAACCCTCTCCAGTAGTAAAAGACTGACAATACAGTGTCATCTATATATTTTATCGTAAAATATTTCAGGAATTAAACCTCTTTCTTATGGACTTAAATAATAAAAATTTCAAGTAAATTTCAAATTCCTCCTTTTGTTCAATAGTATCCGTGTTTTTGGCACTTCCACCTGACTGGAACTTGAGCAGAAAATCTTCATTACTAGATTTTCTATATTATTTCGAGGGTAATGATCGTGGCTTGAACAGAAGACCTGGAACTTTTTTCTTCCCATCTAAACGTCAACGCCACCTTAGATATGAATTAATAAATGCTGGTTATCACGTTTTGGACAAGCAGATCCAATTTCACGCAAAAAGTAATCCAACAGATTCGACAAGGACGAGCTTTTTCCATTGTTGATTGTTGTTACGCATGCGTTGTGGTAGATTCTACTCTCTAGCTGTGGCAATTTGCTGTACACGCTATTCTACTGCAAAGAAATTAAGCATTCGATCGGTGAACACAGTATATTGTTAACATTATCTTTTGATATATTCCTCAGTTAAACTCTTAATCTTGATACAAGGCTGGCTTATGTGCCATCTGGAATATTTTATTTGCCGCTGATGAAATTCAGAGTTAACGTGTATGCGGAAACCTATTTCCGTCAAATTGATAAGACTTGAATTCTGAATTTCCATCCATTTAAAGAGCGGAATTTCCAAGCTGTACCTTAGATTGGCATTGATCATTAGGAATATTTTCTTGCTTGTATATACTTGTGTTCACTTTTTTAAATTGTATGTAAACACGCTTTTATGTTCATTTTATTTCGGCGCTAGGCAAATTCTTATTCAATATCAAGTTTGAAGGCAATTAATCGGGAAAAATATTCCTAGCACCGGAGTCAGAATAATTTTTGTATCGTCAAGGATGATATTTAACAATCTTCTTTCAGTGTTTGAAAACGTTGTCGATTATCAACCTTCTCTGGAGACCAGTGAGGACATTCGTCATGTCTTAATGAACACTTTCTCCACTTATGATCAAACTCTGTACAATATTTTTTTTTGTGTCGTTTCGGCCAATAACTTATTTGTGGTTAATGAGTTTGCGAATGTGATTTTCTCGAAAATTTTGTCAAAGTCCAAAGAAGTATAATCATTTTGTAGTGAATAAATCATTAGTTCTTGTTAAGCTGACCATTGCCGATCACCACTATCGGAAGAACATCGCCAATTTTCAGATATTTCTCTAGTACAAGACCGTCTTCTGGTTTTGAGCGGATTGGAACTTCTAGATGATTGATAGATAGATTGATGCAATTGAAAATCCTTCGCTACATAATTTATTGACGTCATCACTAACTTTCTCAATGATATAACTAAATATCCCGTCTGATGCATTCTTGTTTTGAATCACTGGCCAATCGTGCTTTCTATTTACGTGAAACGTAAAATAGTCAGATAGCATTATATCTAGATCTGTTTTTATTTGACTATTTATCTTGTAGTCGATTTCTAGATTTCCATTGTCAACTGAACCAATTAATTGATCCATTGACAATATTCATTCGGATTCAATTCCAAGTTGCAATAGACTTGCAGTATTGCAAGCTAATCCCGAATGGAAAACGATCTTTGTCCCATGCATTTCGAATTTGATGCTTGTATTTCCAGTTGTATCTAAAGGGTCCAATTACCAATGGTACGAATTGGTACGTTTTTAAACCGGATGAGGTCAGATTTAAAAGTTTTTCCGCCGGATAAGGTCGGCTTGGTACGGATTTCGGTCGGATTAGGTCGGAATGGAACTTGTTTTTATTGAATTGTATCGATATGGGCTGGATTGAAACTTCACTAGGCTGGCTAGTTCAATTGAGGATAATGATTTTGAATCAGATCAAGCACGCAATCGCTACTAAATACAACTATTCTGGAGGAAAAGACAGATTAAATGATAGTAAAGCAATAGTCTAGATTTACGCGATTTTTAATAAATTAGATGCGTGACGTAGATTTGCCAGAAATCTCGGATTAAAGTCGGCGCGGCTTCGTTTGATCTTTAGACACCAATGTTGTATATTCTGGGGTACTAGAATATATTTCTTGTTGCTTGGTTGAGGCTTCTGCTATTTATTGACTCTTTTTTATATCAATGTGATTATTAATTCCGAAAAGGCGCAGCTTATATAGGCACAGAACTAGCTCAGTCACTAACGGGATATTAAGCGAGGTATGTCATGACATGTCACGATTCTCACGAGAACTTGTTCTCATAAGAGTCATGAGTGACTAATATATCTTGATGGTTCTTGATGTTTGACTCATGATGAGTCATAGTATTAGTCATCATGCGTCATGGTGAGTCATAACATGAGTCATCTGTATGAGTAATATGATGATTCATTACTAGTTACAATCAGATACATCAGGATCAATCGGGCTATTGCTCAGTCACTGAGACAGATAACCTATCAGTTGGGTCTCACGAAACCTATGAGTAACAATTTAAATAACTACCGTTATTCACCACAATGATAGTGACAATTCAGATATTTGTGTTTATATGAAAACCCATACATTTTAAAATTTTGCATTTTGGTCACATATTAATCATTGGATAATTATCGCACAAAATATATTTCCAGGATAATTTTATGATTAGTATTATTGAAGTGAATAGTTTTTATTGCACGACCTCGGACAGCCAATTACCCGGTAGTCTCTTAATAAAAAGATGATACTAGCTTGCGGAGTTATCAAATAAATAAATATTTGGAGAAAAGAATTACATGCATTTTCCGAATTGTAAGTAAATATGCATTGTGTGTCGTTAGTATTTTTCTCTCAAAAGTTCTGACTCAGATGTTTTGGAATTCTAAAACTATTTCAAAGTTTTCAGATAGGGCCGCATGCCTCCGCCCGTAAAGTTTTCTCATGCTTCCGCCCCATTTCTTTTGTTGTTATAACCTTAATCACGAATAACTTCATGTTAACACAAGACTCTATTTAGAAGGTTTTACGAATATACTGGTCGAGTCATATGTTTTGTATGGTTTTTAGGGGGGTACTCCTCGTGAATAAAGACGATTTTGTATTGTCAGACCAGCTCATTTCAACTTGTTCATATTTTAAGCAAAAACAATAAAAATAAAAATTGTGAAATTTTTTTTGTGCCTCAAATCACGAAAGATACCCCCTTAAGGGGGTCGGTGCATGTTGACAAATACGGATATCCGCGGATATGGACTCTTGATAAAAAACTTTTTACTGTGTTCATATATTCTTTTCAATATACCATCAAAGTAATGCTCCATAATCCAGGCAACTTTTGTAACTACAGAATTTTCTAATTATTGCTTTTTAAGAAAATTTTTAGTTCGAATTAAACTTCTCCAATTCGACAAATTATGAGAAATTTTTAAAAAAAGTTCCGAACATTATCAAAAAATGCCTTATTTTTGTTCAAATATTTTATCCATTATTTGTTTCAAATCAACGAAAAACACTCTTCAAAATGGGAATAATCCATCAAAGCCCTCTTTAATCAAGAATTAAATAATTTTCACCGAGACTTTTCCAATTGTTAAGCCGACTTGTCGACCATTTTAACTTTATTTCATTTAACTCACGAAAAAAAATATTTCTTTCGATGTGCTAAAATTTTGTTTATTTTCGCCTTTTTCCAAAAATTTAAATTTTCAATTTTGACTTAAAAATCATATAAAATAAAAATAAATAAATTTTCAATGGTCGACAGCACCGTTTTTTAGGGCTCCTAATTAATAAAGAAAATAAATTTAAATTTGCTGTAATTTAGACACCTTCGATTGCAAACGCGCGATTTTTGAGTGTTTTTTCATCAGACGATTTATAAAGTAAAAATAATCAATCTGAAGAAATTCAGATTATACAAAGTAAGCTGAAAAATGACAACTTGTGTTCGAAAAAGTGTTTATTCGAAAATTTTGTAGTGGCAAAAAGTTTACCGTCAAGAGAAAAAAAATTGAAAAAGTGCAAATCTGTCAAAATGCACCGACCCCTTAAGAGAAATTAAGCAAAATTGGCCAAAAACGTAGTTTTGAAGTCTTTTCACGCTCAAGATAGATACGCGAAAGTAACGTTCAAAACTTTTTTCTTTGAAAAATTGAAAGTCTATCTCCTCCCTGAGTTTTTGAGGTATCAACTTTAATTAATTTTTAAAATCACTGTAATGATTGTGTCTTGGGCTGAATGCCCAAAGAATTATCGATTCGGATGCATATCGCTTTGAATCTAGAAAAAACGCTAATTTTAGCCTTGAAATCATGAGTTTTCAGAACATATCTAGTCCCTCAATTTTGAAAGAAAAACAATTTTATGAGTAGCGCAAACGTAAAGATCAAACAATTATCTTTCGCTGAATGCTCAAAGAATTTTGTCAGACTACCTCAGTTTCTCTCCAGCGATGTCGGAAACCCAAGTGAGAATTTCATTTTCGTCGGAGAAAAATCATTTTTATTCAAAATTAAATTTAAAGATCCTATCTGACGCAGAATTCAATGCAGTTTCAGAATAAATACTTTTGATATTTCTTCAATTAAAACTAAGCCAAAGCTAAAACTAAGCTACAAAACTCAAAATCAAACTGCCAAAAAAAGACTACTTTCTAGAATAGTAATTTCGAGGGCAGTAAGGACTGGCAAAATACCACTTATCGCTTTAAAATACAGAAAGTATTAAGTTTTGAACGTTCTAGGAAACAATTAGCTCGTTACAAATTTTGTCCAGATTTGCGTTGACCACCCCCTTAAGGGGGTTGACGACTCTGATTTGACATTTTCTCGGAGAAATATACTGAAAACTTACAGCTCATGAGAAAAACCGAAAATGCTACTTTGTAGATCTATCCCTTATCTTGCGAAAAAGTACATCACAAATTATTTTTGACCATTACACCAATAGGTGCAGTATCGTAACAAGACAACATTTTCCAAACTGCAAAAACTATCTCCCCTCAGACGGTATATGATATACGGTATATCATATACCGTATATCTATATCGTATATATACCGTATATCTCTTTAACACCTTTTGCCTAATCTGAGAGATGTGGGCTGAAAAGCGGCCTCATGAGTGGCTAGGAGGGGTCTTAGGAGTGTTAGGATTGGCTCCCTTAACCCACATCTCTCAGATTAAGCAAAAGGTGTTAAAGGGATATCAAATTGAGCTTAAATTTTTACAGATCACGTAACGGTAGTATGTCAATCTTTTCTCACGAGCTTTTTTTGATCCGGCGACGGAACAATTAAAGAACGCCAGATAACCGACGATTTTTCACAATTACAGACTTCAAAATCTATCTCCTCCTAGGATATATTTGCAAAATGGCTCAAATTTTTATCAAGTATTTCTAAGAACAATTGTAAGAGATTCTCACGGGCTTTTTTGCAATTTTCAGCTCAAACTCGAGATATTATTTTCTTGGTCATTTTCGAAAAATTTCCGAAGAAAAAGTGCTTCGATTTTTTCGAAAGTAGGCTGAAAAGAAAGCCAGTGAAACTTACGTCAAGTCGATATTATGAAGTTTTAGTTGTCAAATTTGAGCAAACGTTATTTTTAACTTCATCTTTTAAAAAATACTTCGAAAAAAATCGAAAAAATGCGAATTTTTTTTTGATGATTTGGTTCTTAGTACACTTGATTATCACCCCGTATCCATTTCGAGCATTTTTAATGCCTCTAAGGCCTTTATAAAATCGGATTCGTCAACCCCCTTTAAGCGGACCAAAGAAAGATAAGGCAATTCTCCTTTACTTTTGATTGGGCTAGAGAGCTAGTCTAGCTAAAAGCCTACAAAACAGATGAATCTACACCACCTTCTCAAACGTCCTGACAACAAACGTCTTGACAGTTTCTCAAACGTCCTGACAAAAATGTCAAAATGATACAATTTTTCCAAACGTCCTGACGCTTTTCGATTTTTTCATGGGAATAAAAGTTTTATTATATCCCTTATCCACACTTTTGTTAATATCCCGGCCCTACTACTTAAAAACACACTACGCTTCCCAATCAGGGCCGGGATATTAACAAAAGTGTGAATAGGGGATATATAATAATTATTTATAAAACTGTGTTTTTTAAGTAAAATTAACTTTTGTAAATTCATTATGAAGAAACAGCTTTATTCAGTGTTCACAATAGATAATTATGTTAGAAATAGGGTTTTAAAAGAGAAAACTTTTGCGTGGGGCTTCCATCCCCTATTTACGTAGGTTATCTTTAAGCAAAAGATGGGCAAAAAATGGGGATGGAGATAGAAAATCCGGCCGGGGATGATGTCTTTTATAATCCTGGTTATAAATCAATAATTCTATGTTCAAAAAGTCCCCGTAGGCCTCCTAGAATCATATTGTTCTAAACCAAAGAGCTTATCAGTAGTAAATAGCGTGTCCACAGTGTGTACGCCAAACCGTTCACATTTTGGCTTTCGAGAACGACTCATCTCATTAAGTTCTTGGATATCTCAAAATGACCACACATATATTGAAAAAATCGAAAAAAGTTTGTCCGAATCGGACAATCTTTTTTCAAAAAATTTGAGATTTATACTAATTTTTCAGGCTGTCGAAGAACTCAACCGGATGAGTCGTTCCCAAAAGTCAAAATATTAACCTAATTATGACTAAGGTGGTTTTATACAGGGTCTCTTGTCTGGAGGAGACCATTCATTTATGTGAAATTTTTGACCGGTCTAGTTAACACGTTATGGGTGGCTCAGGTTTTCTAGTATGTATTTCATCGCTCAAACCACTACAATCCCAAATGAACAAATTTACTTTTCAATAAAGGATAATTAATTCAGGTTAACTAAATTAGCGCCACACATTTATTTTTTTTTAAATTCGACTTTGCTGTTAGTTATATGATATAACTTATATCCTTTCATCACACTTTTGTGAATAACCCGGCCCTGATTATCAAACGTAGTGTGTTTTTAAGTAGTAGGGCCGGGATATTAACAGAAGTGTGATAAAGGGATATGCTCAAACCTGGAGAGTTTAAAAAGATCAAAGACTTTTGAAAGCTCCAAAGAACCCTTCTCACTTTCATGGTACTTATAAAGGGACATATCAAAATCGAGAAACAAAGGTTTTGCTCATATATCCTTTTCCGAACGGAACTCCATCTCAAAAACGCTTACTATCTCTATAGCGCGTGTTCGAATCCCACTGATGTTGTCTAAGTGATTGTCTGAGTGATTGCTTGAGTGATTACACATCGATAAAATTTAGCGGTTCCATTATCAAGACCCTTGCCTATAATCATATTCAAGATAATCACTAAGGCAACATTAGTGGGATTCGAACACGCGCTATAGAGAAAGTAAGCGTTTTTGAGATGGAGTTCCGTTCGGAAAAGGATATTGTACAATCAATATTGATTCATTTTATTTGCTCTTATTGTCCTTATAGCGGATTTCCTAATAGACGAAACCGACAGTATTTCATATCGGTTACTTGAGTGTTGTTTATTTCAATACAAATGCACATTGATTATATGGTCAGAGAAAGCTTATTTGTAACTTATTTCTTGATTTTATTCTAGTCTTTGTTTTGAAATGATTGCATCCCAGTGATTTCACGTCCAAGGATAAGAGTATGGATATCATGAGTACCCTCGTACGTGTTTACAGCTTCGAGGTTGACCATGTGGCGAATAATGTGGTATTCATCCTGAAATAAAGTTGTTATACACTGGTTAACACATAAAAATGAAGTTTATTACATAAGTGAATTTTTGTTTGGTTAAAAACAGAACGAAAAAATACAGGAAGGGTATTAGAATATTGGCTAAATATTCAAACTTTTTCTTGAAAACCCCTTCCCCTCTTTCCTCTTGGCTTCTCTGAATGTTCGTTCTTAGCTTGATTTGACCAATCAAGAACTTCTATAACATTCCGTGTTCCTTTAACACGAAAAAGTTCCCACGCCTACGCAATTCATTAACCATAAAATTAATTTTTGTCTTAATTGTTTGGTAAGTGACCCAAAGTTGAAAATCAAAAGTTGCTTGAAATTGATTCAGGAAGAAAATATCACTGAAATTAGATCAAAAAAAATCACAAGGAATATCTTTGGAATTTTGTACAGTAGGTCTGAAAAATTGTGCTGACCGATTGGAGTTTCTGACTTTATGGCTGACCTTGAAGTTGAAGCATTAAACAGTTAAAAAATTAATAGAAAATCGAATCATTTTAGATGTTGAACAAACCGTAAATGGTTTTCTACAATCGATCTTTAACCTCCAAACATGATTTTTAAGTGTTTACAAAACGTTGTTTACAAAAATTTTTGACTTTAATCTCACATGAAAAAATAACGACTTGAAAGGATTGTCAATTTATCGACTAACAATGATGAAACTTTGAACGGTAACTTAAGGACCGGTGCATTTTGACAGATACTGATATCCCTACTGATAGCCACTACTCTTTTTAACGTGTGATTTAACGTTGTGGCCTACGCATTCTAACCAAAAAGTGATAAAGGAATATGGGCTCTTGATGAAAAACTTTTTACTGGGTTTATATCTCCTTTGGAGTAGATTGTTAAATTCTGATTTGGTCTAGTACATTATGCACGTTAAGTAGTACCAATGTACTAGACCAAACCATAATTTAACAATCTACTTCTTAAGGGGATATATTCTTCTCAATATACCACCAAAGTAATGTTTCATACATGTACTCCAGGCAACTTTTGTAACTACAGAATTTTCAAATGACTGCTTTTTAAGAAAATTTTAAGTTCGAATTAAACTTTTCGAATTCGACAAATTATGAGAAATTTTTGAAAACACTTCCAAACATTATGAAAAATGGCTTATTTTTTCTTCAAATTTTTTTTACAGTATTTGTTTTAAATCAACGAAAAAAACTCTTCAAAATGGCCACTTTAACTTTTCGCCTAGGTGACCACATATTTTCTATATCCATTATTATCCCCGAGTCACTTTAAAAACTTATTCCCTATTCTTTTGACAGGCAAATAAGTTTTAAAGTGACCCGGGGATAATAATGGATATGCTATTTGAAAAATTATATGACATTTTTTGGGATTTTCGGTCGAAACAATTTGGAAATATATTGAAAATTTTCCTCATTTCTTGTTCACAATTTATCAAATTAATTTTTCTGGAATCCTTAGCTAAAAATATTTGAAATGGCTACTTTCACTATATTCAAAAATGTCTTCGTTTTGTTTCTTTGCTGTTGTTTATACTCTGAATCGTATATTTTGAACTGAAACTTCGGTTTGGCAGAAGTCCATCGAAGCCCTTCTTTATCCAGAATTAAAAAAATTTATCACAGCCAAACTTGCCAAATTGGGAAACCGACCCATCCACCGTTTAAAATTTATTTCATTTAACTCATGAAAAAAAATATTGCTTTGGATGTGCTAAAATTTTAGTTTTTTCCGTCTTTTTTCAACAATTCACATTTTCGATTTTGACGTAAATGACATATAAATTGAAATTAAATAAATTTTTAACCGTGGTCGAGACCATTTTTGAAAGCTCCTGATTAATAATAAAAAAAATTAATTTTACTGTAAATTAGACACCTTCGATAGCAAACGCGCGTTTTTTTGAGTGTTATTTCAAAAGACGATTTGTAAAGTAAAAATAATAAGTTTATTTTTTCGATAATTTCAAAACTTTATTAAAAAGATTTGAAGTACAGCTTAATAATGATAATCAGACTTATGATAATTTATTAATGAAAAAGTCAAAACAAATAAGTTTAAAAAACGATCGAGTACAATGATTTTTGCTATCAAAATTGCACGGCGTTAAACATCAAATTGTTAAGGAAAGTACAGGTGTGAAATACAATCATATTTCAAGCACGTTGATGAAGCCAATTTGTTCTTTCAGTCGTGCAAATTTATTTGTGTATTAGTGAAAAGTTTCAGGATGACTTTTAGTTTGTTATTATACACACCTTCAAATGTAATTGCATTTCAACCTCGGAACTTCTTTAACAATTTGATGTTTAGCGCCTTGCAATTTTGATAAGAAACAGTATTGTATTTGTTTATTCGTTTTAACTTATTTGGCGAAAACTTATTGATATTTGACGAAAGCTTGCTGAAAATAAAGAGGTCTTCATATGAAAATTCCACGTCCTTGGACATTGAATTTTT
Source organism: Oikopleura vanhoeffeni (assembly GCA_004367855.1). Taxonomy (NCBI): domain Eukaryota; kingdom Metazoa; phylum Chordata; class Appendicularia; order Copelata; family Oikopleuridae; genus Oikopleura; species Oikopleura vanhoeffeni. The sequence goes on from SCLH01001428.1 coordinate 63,331, forward strand.
TCAGAATATTGCGGGTGGTAAATGCAAGCACGTTTACTATCGGTTATGTAAGGGAGCTGGATATCATATATATGATTCATATTTGAGAAAAGTCGATAAATTTTTGAAAAAAAAAAATAATTTTTTGACAAACGAACGCTATATTCGAAAAAACAAGCTATATTTTAAAAAAAAAATTTCTAAAAAAATTCATTATATTAAAAAAAAAAATCATTATTTTTTGATTGGCATTTTAATTTCAAATTAAATCAACTTTTATTTAACAGAAGTTAGAATAAAATTTTAAATGTACAAAGTCTGTTTTTTTATCCTTTCCCTTGCTGTCACTAAGCGCCATTGTGCGGATTTTTGTTCCAAAATATAAGGTAGTGATCAGTTATATGATCAGTTATATATGATAACTTATATCGTACCCTTAATTTTCTGATCAAACAATGACAATCGAGAAATGAAAAAGTTGTCATTGTGTATATACCAACAAATGTCATAATGTTTAAATGTCCTTCCTCATAATATATAGAATTGTCAGCAGAAAATTAACCGCCATAATTGTTTTCGTATAACCGCCGTTATAAAGATACTATGCAATTGCATGTCATCTTAAAAACGGGCATGTAAGGGAAGCCGGATATTCTATAACAAATTTAATTAATCTTCATCATTTCTTGATACACGTCTGAAACAAGCCACAGACTACATTTATACGTACTACTTGTTCACTTAACATCGAAGCACGGATATTGTTGAAACCCTACGTTTTTAACGATAAATACGTTGGTTTTATACATAATTTGTGTATGTTAGAAAAATTATACATGGTTATCATCGAAAAACATACAACAGTGGGAGGCCCAATTCGGCGATCTTGGCACACTCGGCGATATGGGAACAAAAATAATTTTTCTCTTCAAAATATAAAAACGCGTAGGCGTTCGAAATGACGTCATATGTCAAACATTGTTTTGATTTTATAAGGAGTATTACAATAAGTTCGAATAAAGTGAATGACCAAAATACTCCATCAATTAAATTTAAGGTGTAAAGAGTAAATTTGGGAAATTAAATCCCGAGAATGACGTTATTCATGACGCCCACAAATTAATTTGTGATATAACTCTCAGAAAAATTCGGTAATATTCGTACATTCGGCGATATTGGCACAGGAAGTATTTTAGCAAAAAATCATGAAATTGCGTAAGTTTTTTCCAGCAAATCCGACGATATTGGGCCGGCAATATCGGGCCTCTCCCTGTATCTTTGTTTTCGAAGTATTATCATACTCATAAATTTAAGTAATTTAACATTTTCAGTGAAGATTCTTCACATTCCAAAAACCGAGAACTTCTCCTCCCATTCGAAAGCCTATTTTCAGGCGCCACTTTTAGCCGCTCAAAGTGAGCGCTTATATATGCGCGTATATCGAGAAAACAAGAAATAATATATAATTATTTATATTTTAGTTTTTGAACAATAAAGCATCGAATAACTTTAATAACACATTAAAATATCAAATAAGAACTAATCGAGGCCTTAGATAATTTTTGGTAGAATTCTAAAAAATAAGTAGGAAAAATACTATGAACGGTTTGCTATTAAAAAATTCAAATAACATTTTTTGGAAATAAATTTGCAAACTATATCCTCCCTACTGCGCCTTTTACACCAGTCGGCGTAACTATGGAGCCAGTGTCCAATCAGAATACTTGATTGTCGACTTAATTCAAGAATCCCGCTATTTTATTGGTCACTTANCTTTAACGAATTTATTGTGATTCAGGTTCGCATTTTGACCTGTACATCATTTTTGAGTCATATTTATTGTATTTGATACAAAATGCAGTTGGGGATTGTCTGTCCGGTAGTTTCTAGAGAAAACTAGGATGTTTTGTAATAAATTTGTCGATATTTTTTTGTAGCACGTTTCAAAGCCAAATTCTTTCTAAAAAAAATTTCGGCAAATCTATTACAAAAAATCTTAATTTTGTTTAGAAACTACCGGAAATTCGAAAATTTAATTTTTGTGATTTTTAGTATCTCATCAAATACAATAAATATGACTCATAAATGATACGACAAACTTGAACTGCGAGTGTTTAAAGCCTTAGTTCTACACCATTTGGCCGTTCGTTGTGAGGCGGTTAACAAGTTTCAACACAAATCGAGCCAAGTCAAGAAAAACTTTTTTATGCTGATAAATTTGGGCTGAACAGCTAAATTATCAAAACAGATTAAATGCTTTGTGGTCATATTGGTCATTCAGAGATGGTCTATTAACTCGGATTATAAAAGCCTCAGCTTTTTTGCGTTTTTTTATTTCAAGTTTAGACTCTAAACCCACTCTTTATTATTTCGAATATCTCTTTAAAATTTGGAAACCTAGCCTACTTGGATAAATTTTTGAATACAACCCTCTATAACACTTTATATCCCCTATTCACACTTTTGTTAATATCCCAGCCCTTATTAGGAAACGTAGTGTGTTTTAAGTAGTAGGGCCGGGATATTAACAAAAGTGTGAATAGGGGATATATATGATATATCCCCCTTCCACACTATGCGGAAGATTTGGGCCTTGTGTAGTAAAAGTAGTGTGTTATCTAGTAGTAGGGCCCAAATCTTCCGCATAGTGTGAAAGGGGTATATGGTCTTTCATAAAATTAACATTTTAACTTACTGAAAATTATCCAATAGCTACGGTTAAACAGAAAAATATGTTAAAATGAAAAAACCTACGCAGAAAATTTTTGGTTGTAAACCGAAAATATGAGTTATTTTTAAAGAGGAGAAAAACATGAGGAATTGCTCTTGTTTGCATAATCTGATGAAATAAATCTTTCAAATTATCAAACAATAAGAATCAACAAAAAGTATTTCGAAAAACAATTTCTCTTTCTCACGCTTTCTCCAAGAAGTCATTCAAAAGTTTTATTGATGTTTGTCAAATTTTCCTTTGACAATTTCCACATATGTGAAAATTCATGAAAATTTCGAAATTTTAAATCACAATCTAAAAGGTGAGCCGAGTTGGTTTTACATGAGATAATATTTTCCCTGACAGTCTTTATTTTTTATAGAGATGGTCATCACTGTTTTTTTTAAATTCGATTTAGATCTTTCGCAATCAAAGTTTTCGAGTGCAAAGCGTGCCACTATGCACACACTATGTGATCTTCTGAAATAAAAATTGTTTATTTTCAGACTCTTATTGATTGAAAGTAGAAAGACTTTTCCAGATCAGTTTTTCATAAGGACTGCAATTTCATGGCTTTTAACATAAATAATTTATCACATAATATGATTGCTGTTTATAAGGACATATGAGATTTTACAAATTGTCCTTAAAAATAATTTTTAAATTGTTCCAGGTATTTTGGCCATATATATTTGAGCAGAATACTTTCGAGGATTGAATCACCCTGTTTAGCTGAAACTTTGGATTTTTAAACATGAAATTGAATTATCGAAGCGTTGCTTTATGTTTTACTTGTATTCTGAATACTGTATTCATGATAAATCTGACACGTAGTAAACGAATAGTTTAAATCGATAACGATATTACCCATTATTTACTCCGAAAATTGTTTTGAATAAGCCAAAAAATGAGTAAACAGTAAAAGATCAGAATAGGAAACAAACATGAATCCAAAATTTCAATCAAATTAGGCGATTTTACTGTATTTTAGTCACAATAACCATTTTCGAATTTGGACCGTGTGGTACAGTGCTTAATAGCCGTGGTATAATATATCCGCATCTTATTCAGGGGTCTCGAGTTCGAATCCCAGTGCAACATATAATTAATCTATAATTTAATCTGTATATAGGCTTTTCTGTATAACTTATTAATGAAAAAATTCTAAAATTATCAAATTTGTCAGTAAAACTGAAACTAGTTTTGATTCTCTGGAATCGTTCTGAAAATAGTAAAATATTGTATTGTATTGTAAAATTATCATTTGAATGAATCTAGAGGACCAAAACAAGTTTCTTTGACTCCTGCATACGTTAACACCCACAATTATTCACAATTCATTTATTCAACGATTATAATCTCAATGATGCTCTTCATAGAATATGTTACATTTATTTTTAAATAAATAAAATGCTCACTTCTTATTAACAAATAATGAGAAATGATAAGTTTAAAACTTCAAGTTTTACAAGATAATCGTCAATTAGCTTCAAGGGTCTTTACTCAAAATGACCTTGAACATCTTTTCCGATAAGCATAAACGACTTCATCTCCAAGAATGGCGTTTCTTTCGAGTACTTCAGAAAATACTTTCAGCAAACTGAATTTGAACTATATGTTCGATAAAACACTCAAAGTTTACAACAATTCATGTCAGAATAAAAGGAGAATTTATGTCAAAAAGTGATCACAACTTTCCTCGCTATTTTTTTACCGACGAACCTTCCTGAATAACAATTTCAATATTGCGAAAAAATTTTAAGTTCATAATAAGTAAATATTATCAAATTATGGACACATCGATCACTAAAGAGCTTTAGCTTATTTTAATAAGTCATATCAATATTTTGATCTTTAGCCACTATTTCATACATAATAAGCCCCTAGTTGCTAATACGTTCACAAAAAAGTTGACCCAAAGCTTTAATTTGATGGTATTTTCAAACTGGTATATTTTTGACACAATGGGTGTGGAAGTTACCATGAAGATCATTCACTTAAAAAAAATGAAAATTTTCGCCTAACACTTTTTTGAGCTAAATAAGGTGATCAGATAGTGAGTAAAATACTGAAGCTGGATTCTGTTCCGATAATATTCAGATTCAGGGTTCTTTAGCGCCAAAACGTAACATATATGATTACAGACAGACTACAACCAATCATAATTTTTTGGGCCTTATAAGTTTTAGAAGAACATTACAGAGAACTTTTTCGGCGGACACTACTCGCTTTCGTGTACTTCAGAAAATATTTTTAAGAAATAATTTAAACTTAATTTTCTAAAAAACACACAAAAATTTTCTACAATTTATGTCAGAATAAAAGAAGAATTTATGTCAAAAAGTGCTTACAACTTTTTTAGCTGATTTTGAACTCACGTACCTTCCTGATATAACATGTGTAATTCTTATCTGAAGTTTTCTCAAGGATGTTATAAAATTTACTTTTCTGAGGGTTGTTTAAGTTCCCGACAAGAATGGTCGGAGTAATGAGCTTACTAAAATAAATTTAATCATAATAGATAAAAATTATATATACAGAAAATATCCAGCAGAACTTCGAATTCTAAATTTCCTGAAATTATTATAAACATATCGATAAGACATTTTTGCTACAGACTTTAATTAACTATACAGTATTGAATATAATAACTATGTATTTTTAGTAATCTTCAGAAATTAATTAAGAATTGGTTGGAAAACGAATTTCCTATAATTTTTTGAATAAGAGAAGAAAAATAATTCATTTCTGCAAAAAAAAATGCTGGACTAATCTCCAGTTAAAATTTTTATCTTTCTTTTTACATCAAGATAGTTCACTACTTTTTATACTTATCATCAAAAAATTACATCACGGTACATTAGTATGTATGGTAATTGATGTTCATAAAAATCCATCAATACAATTATAAGGGTGTCGTTTTGTCCATATGGTCACCTACGTCTCCAAAATGGCCAAAAATGGACAAATTTCTGTCTTGTTGTTCATATAAAAGCGGACCGTATAAAAAAAGAATAGCTAAACATTTTATGATCTATTCTTGATAAAAATATGTTTATCGAAAATGATGCAGGTCACAAGAAATACCCACTTTTGTTTTGATTTCCATTTAATAGATGAAATTTTATGCGACAAATGTTTATAATTTATTTTACATTTTTGTTTCCAAATTTAATTGCATGATGCGAGGAGATAATTTCGATATTAACTTTCGATCGAACTTTTACCAGAATGAGAGCTATAAAATATAATTTTACCACAACTTTCAATAAATAATTACGGAAGGTATTGAAGTCGGGATATGCTCTGAAAATTTGTTTCAGTTTCATTTTTCGTTTGTTTGTGACTTAAGGGAGTACTGGTCGCATTTTAAGGCCAAAAACAGGGTTTTCAGCGTCGCCTCAATGAAGTACTAGAAACAGCACGAACATAAGTATTTCAGTTTAGGGATAATTGAACATGAATCTTGCTTTCACAAAACAAATCGAAGGCCTCTGATTGGCCGACCAATCAGGAACGACTTTTNACTATTTTCACTTCAAAAGCCTACTCCTCCCTGAGTTTTGAAGATAGAGAATACTTTTAAAGCTTTTATTGACCGCAGAGAACGTGGGCAGAACCCCAAGTTCAGTTTTACTCAAAAAATTTCATCCGGCGCTTTAATGAGCAAAAAACTGTTTTTTGGCCTTATTTTGGGTGCCTCGGGGAAAATACTACTCCTCCCTGGATTTTGACGGCAGAAACCTAAAACTGGTATGTATACGATCCTTAAGGATACGCGCACAACCCCAAGTTCGACAATTTGCATTTTTGTATCTCGTCTTTTTGGTAACCGCGATTCAAATTCTCAGAAATTTCCAAAATTTGAAAAAATGAAAGAAATATTTTCTCAAATCGCGATAAAAATACTTTGTTCATGACAATCGAAAATAAAAAGACTTCTTATCAACTAATTTTTGTCCATATTATCAGAAAAAAACATTTTAAAAATAATCTGAAAAATTTCATGTCCGAGCCTCGAAATGCGACCAGTACTCCCTTAAGGGGGCTGTGGGTGTAGAATGTTGGAATAGCTGGGGAAATGACCCTCTCTTTCAGCTGGACTGGAAGGGTCGATAACGGGCAGATAAGAATAAATGAGAAAAAAAATACTGGAGACTAAAATCTTCTCTATCAACTGCAAGTAATTTTTTGATTCTGGTGAAGGGTGGCTCACCAGTGCCTTACTGAAAAACCGGTAAAAATATGTTCTCAATTCACAAAAGTTGTTAATTCTCAGTCAATTTTGCTTTAAATTGAATCAAACAAAGATGTTTCGTGAAAGTACTACGTCTTCGAAAAGTAAATGAGGCGTCCGGTTCAGAAAAAAAAATCTCCTTCGCTTTTTAGGCGGTAAAAATGAAATTCAGAAGATCTGTTTAATCTCGGTCAATTTTGTTTCAAATTGAATAAAACCGATCATTTACGAAACGTATGATAATTTTCGAATATAATACGCCAAGTTCGTTGAAAAACTTCTTTTTGTTGGTTTTAAGCGTGAAAAAACGGATTCATTCATTATAATTTCTATGCGCATGGTAAAGTTCCGAGCATGGCAGAGAGGAGAACCCAACGCCCACGCTCTCCAAAACTGTTCTCAGGCGCCCTCGCTGAACCAATCATACATCTCATTCATACTACCCAGTATTATTTCATCACTTTTAAAAAAAAATTATGTTATGGCCGGATTTTAAAAAATATATAAACTATTTTGTTCCACTCATGCATTCTTTACACCCACAACCCCCTTTAATATAAAATTGACCATTATTTTTATCGTTATTGGACAAGTTTCAGGAACAGCTATTAAACCCAAGGTTTGATTGAACTCAACTTATTTATCTATTTATTATGAAACTAAAACAGTTCGCTTTAAATACTACAAGCGTTATATCCTTAAAAATGATTATACAATAACACTTGTTATATACCACCGTTACATCGCTCGGTGGTGAGATAAAAGGACTTTCTTCTCGTTTTATTAAATGCTTGTTTTGGACATAAATTGTGCAAAGTTTGTTTATATCTTATGATAAGATAACTGAATAAGGTTTCTATTTTACAAATTCTATAATTAAAAAAAAGTCCAAAATGCTAAAGATATACAATCCCAGGCAAAAAAAATAGTAACATAAAGACCTTACTATTTATTTTGATGTAACTCCACGTTTTGTTTATTGTCAGTATTAGAATGACATAACATTTGAATAATCCTAATGCATGATTCTAAATCACCTTTAGTTTCCAAAATACAAAATTTATTTTTGGAAAGCTTTGCTGCAAAATACAATTAAAACTTTTAAGGTTTATCATAAAAATAGAATAAACGTCGGGGTCAAAATCATGGTCCATAATTCCTATATTTAATACGTTATTAGCAACAAAGTTAATCCTAATAACCTGAAAGATTTATATTTACACTATCGCAAAATTGAAATGAAAAAAGGTAAATTTAACTGTGGTTTCTGTCTATGAAGAAATTTGATTTTTTCCAAATTTTACTCATTGACAACTTGAAAAACTTTGAAGAATTTTTTATCTACACTCAAAATTTACTTAATTATCTGTGGATTTTTCTGCCAAGTTTTACTTATAGAGGGATGGAATAAAATAAAAAACCGTAGGTTTGAGCTTTTTTTCCAAAATTTAATTTGAATATGGTGTTCTTATAGCAAGGAAAGCCATAAAAACTGACCACTTGTAGGAAAATATCCTCAGTGAAAAGAACTTATCTTTCCTGCTTTCACTTTTGTAAATAATTTTATATCCATGATTGTTCAACATGATTCATGTTACATGAATAAAAAAATTCTCAAAAATACGGACAGGAAATTGAAGTTTTTTTGCGAATCCAAAATTTTTTGCAGAAAAAAAATAAAGAAGTTGTTATTCGTTCAGTTAAATAATCAAATTTCACAAATCAGATATTGATTCTTCAAAAATTAATTTTATGGTTTTTTATTGGTCAGTAACTTACAATTTCACATGTTTTTCAGAGAATTAATTTAATTTCAATGATCAAAATTTTTATCCTTAATAGTATTCGATATATCCCTTAATTGCCCTCTCCCAAAAATTTGGTCTAAAAACCACCGGGGGATGAGAAACAACGGGCGTTGGTACAAAAACGACGCAGCCGCACTGTAGGTTCTTAGAAAACTGTGCACAAATATCAAGTGAATAATAAAAAATAAAAATTGGTCCGAATCAGACCATTGTTTTTATTTTTCTCAGACCTTTGTTTCTATTTTTAACAACAACTAATAATTAGGCAATTTCAGTAAAGTTAGAAAAAAAAATAAAAACATTGGTCCTATTAAAAACAACTATAAATGTTTATATTTATCAGATAATTGTGCTCAGTTTTAGCTATCAAAGAAATAAATTGGATGAATCGTTTTCGAATAAAGCGTCGTTTTCTCACCACTCGTGTTTTTGAGGGACCAAATCTTTGGGAGAGGGCAATAAAGGGATATATAAAAACTTTCAAGATAACAAAGAAATTTCGCCACCTACTGGCCAGAAAATAGGTTTCAGAGCGGAATTTTTTCTATAATTTATTTATTTTTAAATTCCACCGTGGTATTTTTTTGTTTTTTGTTAAATTCATTAGTTTGAAAATTTTAATTTCCCCGATCCGAACCTTATCAATAAAAAATCATTAAAATCACATAATTTATTCTCCCTGTAATATATTATCAAATAAATTATATTTTTCGGTAAAGCACTGCAGACTTTTGGTATTCCTCATTGACCCTTTTTCTAAAATGAAAAGGTTCAGACTCAAATATTTGTTCGAAATACTTCATTGGCATGTTAAACAGCTCTTGTGGGAAATAAAGCATGAATTTAAATTTCCGCATCAAAAAAGCAAAATTAAAAAAATAGAAACATTCCATTTAGGGTCAATTTTCATATTAGTAAAATCAGCTTTACAAGTGTCTTGATAACTTGTGGTTCGACATGGGTTTGCTGAAACGTGAAACAATACTCGACACGAAATGAGACCACAGGCCTTTCACCCGAAATATATGAGTTCGATAAAAATTACACAAAAACCACATTCATTTTGAAATACTTTTCTTCTCAATAATTTTTTGTCGACCTCAAGGCAATTTATCGACCTCATTAACATGCTAATCGTGATGCACTTATGGTGTATAGGTTAGAAATTAAAGGTAAGCGATAGGGCCACACACATACCGTTAATGACTGTTATTTCTCTGAATTGTAGTTCTCTGATAAGACTACGCGCTGTCTAAACCTCATCAAGATTACGTTAAATAGATTCACCGTATATGATCCGAGAATTCTAGATATCGTAAAGATACCGTTTCCTAGATACGGTATAAACGAGTTTTCTACAATGCAGTTGACGGGAAGTGGCTCTTAAAAAGACGCATTCCTGTGAAATAAAATATTTCTTACGTAGGTTATTTTATCAACCAATAAGCGCGTTCGATTATCTTTCAGCCTAATGATGAGCTTAAAAATCATGCACTTTTAGCTCTTTTTGATTTTTTGTATCATTTTGACACGTTTTTCCACTTATTTAATTCAGCTTTATAAGGAGATGGTGACTTATATTTTGAAAAATATACCCATCTACCTTATTTTTGTTGGACAGTGAGCTTAAATCGAGGGTTGATTATGAAAATCGACGAAAAATATATAGGATTAGTTCACAATCACTGATAGCTTATGGTAGTAAAAATAACATCGTTTAGTCTTACGTATCTCCGTTTTGCCAAACTGTTAATAACGATAATTTTAATTCTTCCGTATCGGTAATCCCTTAACACCCACCTGCGCCGTTGTGTTTTTGTAATACAGAACCCACAAATATAATGGTGAAGCATTATTAGGGACAGATGCGCAAGTTAGTAATGGAACATAGCACGCAGGTGGGGGGTTTAATCTAATTAAGTGTGTTTTTGTTTGCTTGAAAATGTCAAAAACAAATAAAAAATAAGATTCGTTTAAAAAATTAGTCGAAATTTTTTTTCGTCTTAAAAATTGGTATATTACACTTTTCAAATGTTAAAAACAGATTTTTGCTACGGATCAGCTAATTAAGCTCCAAAAATGCATCATGTAGATTAAGGGCTCTCAGTTAACAGATCGTGACTATATAAATGATACGAACAACGCGGGATACTAGCACTCAATTTCATTGGTCAGATTTGGAAGAGATCAACCAATCAAATGGTCGGATTCCGCATTTTTAAAATAGTCACGATCAGTCAGTACCCTCAATCCATATTGTTCGATTTGATATTTTGTATTAAATTAAATTTTAAACCATCGCTAGAATAAGACAACTGTGGTTTGCATTTTTTTTGCATCTCTTTCAAATTTCTGAAAAAGGCATATTATAAAATGACGCACAAATAAAAAAGTGGATTTTGCCCATATTTTGTCTATATTGTCCTTTGACCTTCACCTGCATTTCTGTGTTTTAAAACACAGAGACCAAAAATATTTTGGGAAAGTATCATTTTGGCCGGCGGAATATTCGAACAGACCCCCGAAAGTTCCCCTTATTTTTAATTTCAAGAATTTTGGCAGTATCAATTTTTACTCTCGGCACCACTTGGTAGTGGAATTGGCGGTCAAAATTTTGAATTGACGATTTAAGAAGTTTCACATCGCGATGCATCGCGCGCAAGAAATTTCGTTTAGAACAAATTGTCGCCCATGAAATTCTCTCTAAGATAGACAATTGAAAAGTTTCCGGAATATAAGAAGTTCTTATCAAGTTCTTATTAAGAACTGAATCAAATACTTCAAAATAAACATTTTTCAGCCTACGCATTTTCAATGGTTAAATTTTACCTTCAAATTACCAAAATTTTTTCTTCAAACTTATCTAACAACAGTTACAGCAGGGTCCGGCGGATACAGTAGGTATACATGTAGGTGAAAGTTTTTTCGCTCAAAACATTCACCTATTAGCCGGATTTCACCTATCCGCCGGAGGGCTGGGAAGAAACGCTCTGATTGGTCAATAAAAAAAGTCTAGATTTTATAATTTAGTTAAAGGGTAGTCAGAGTAAGAATTAAGGCTGATTTTGTGCTCCATTTTCAATCATAAATGCAAAAGTGACGGTTTTGAAAACCTCAGAAACTATTTTTCGGATTATTGACTCACGCAGTAATTTGAATTAAGCTTCTAAAATGCATTTATTTGATTTTATTCGGCCAAATATAGTCATAAAATTTCTATTCAAAATGAATTCTAAGAAAAAAAAATTACCATTCAAAAAACTATCAGTTATCGCTTGTAGAGAAATTAAAAGTGCTAGAAATACGCAAGAAAATATTTACTTCACTTGATTTGGAGAANGAGCTTTTTTGCAATTTCGAGCTAGAACTTGAAATATGATTTTTTTGGTCATTTTCCGAAAAATTTCCGAAAAAAAAGTGCTTCGATTTTTTCGAAAGTAGGCTCAAAAGAAAGCCAGTGAAACACTGATGAGAAAGTTGGCTTACGTCAAGTCGATATTTCGAAGTTTTAGTGGTCAAATTCGAGCGAACGTTATTTTTTAACTTCATCTTTTAAAAAATACTTAGAAAAAAATCGAAAACATGCGAAAAATTTTTTGTGATGATTAGGTTCTTAGTACACTTAATTATCACCCCGTATCAATTTGGAGCATTTTTAATGCCTCTAAGGCCTTCATTTAATCAGACAGATATACCCCCTTAAGACTCACAGCACAGGAACGAAATGATCATTTCAAAACGAATATCCGATAAATTAAAAATTACCATTGCATTTTAGGGATGCCTTTCTTTTGAACCATACTGTATTCCATACATTACTCGACCAATTTAATAATTCTTTGTAAAATATCATTTGGAAATACAATAAACTTAAGTCACTAGCTTATTTATTCTCAACATGGTTATTACGACATAAATTAGGTGTGATGTCTCATAATTACATTTATTCAAACAAGAATTTACAATTTATTATTATCAGAACGGTACTGTTTTGAACATTTATTAAATTATATGACATCACACATAATTAAATAAATGTTCAAAACAGCACGGTTCTAATTCCAATATATTCAAAATCCTTGTTTGTGTTTAATCGCGATAACTTGTATAATACTTGAATTAAAGTACTGAAATTAGAGTGCTCATGCATTTTGGGCTGTACTTGTTTCATCGTTGATTAAGAAATAAATTGTAAGGGCCACATGATGTTAAAATGCAATATTTGCGAAATCTGTAGACATAGTTTTGACCATAAAAATGCACTTGAAGCTCTTATTTTTATCTTTCATAAATCGATGAAACATCAAGTATGTTACTTACATCTTAAGATTAATTCAAGATTAGAATAAGAGCTGCAAGAGAATTTATAGGGTCAAAACTATGTTAACGGATTTGGCAAAGATTTCGAATGTTATGTTTCTGAACGATGTTATGTGGTAAAATTGATAACTCGTGGGAAATTTTATCAAATCTGAGCTGTACTGTAATTTGAAATACGGTTTTCGCATTATGAAATTTTAAATGTTGAATCATAACTTTGTCATCTCACACCTTTTTTTGAAAAATGAAACAATGTCCTTTCTTTCAATAACAATTCTCTTGTAAAGATTTTTCCAAAAAAATTATAATTTTTTTTCCGACAAAATTATTATGATTTTTTCCAAAAAGTTACAATTAATTTCCAAAAAAAATTATTATTGGTTACAAAAATTATAACCATTGTCTCCGGAAATTTATAATTCTAAGGACCACATACTGTTAAACTTCTTACCGCAGTGAAGCATTCAAAAACACACCGTTTGCTATCTTTTCAAAATCTATAAACATAGTTTTGACCATAAAAATGCACTTGTAGCTCTTATTCTTATCTTTCATAAATCGATGTAACATCAAGGATAACTCACATCCTAAGATCAATGCAAGATTAGAATAATAGTTGAAATTGAATTATAGGGTCAAAACTATGTTTACGGATTTGGCAAAAATTGCGAATGGAATTTTTCTGAATGATGAAATGCTGTAAATTGCTAACTTCAACCTTACTTTTAATTTTTAGCGGACTTTCACCTTACATGTGATTGATATCACAGCACCCCTTATCAGACTCTTATATCTCGTAGGTCATCGTCATGAAAAAGCCGATTTTGTGATTTTTGACGCCAAATGTCTGAATTCTACACATTGGAGGTCACAATAGTTTAATAAAATGTGATATCCGAACAAAAATCTCACATACTAAAATGTAATTGAAGATGACTGATCACTCAACCAAGCCGGAACGAGCTTCAGAAGAAAGTGATATTTTGTCTTAAAAGCCTACTACTCCGTGAGTTTTCAGGATAAAAAAAATATTTGTAGATTTTATTAGCCACAAAAAACGTACGCAGGTTTATTATACTATCGTTTTCAAAAATGTGTAATCTTAAAATTAATCGAGCTTATTTGAAGAGTCTAAGGCAAAAGCCTACTCCTTCCTGAAGTTTTGGTTAAAAATTTGAAACCAATGTATAATTAAATAGCTGGTGAGTTTGCGGAGAGGTGATTTTTTCGAATAATTAATTAATAATTTTTTTGTCTCGTAAAATGGTACAGTGAAGTCCGTTTATCAGGACACGTCCTATCAAAATAAAAAGTACCATAGCGCGAAACGGACCTTACTGTACAAAAAAAATATGCCTTGATTTGACACATATGCTACATAAGAATCGTACTATGGTGTATTTTATGGTAAAGAAAAGTACTTTTTGCGGTGTATACACTGTATTACTTTTCATTTTGATAGGACGCGTCCTGATAAACGGACTTCACTGTACTTTGAATTTCTGAAAATCCAAAAATTGTGATTAAAATGCTAAAAACCAAAAAGATATTTTTTCAAAATGATGTGAAGTACTTTCCTGGCGGTGTATGGAGATAAAAATAGCATCGGTTTGTTTCAGATTGTCCATATTTTAGGAGAAAAAATCATAACAATTAATTTGCGGACATTTTTGGTCCTAGCCTCAAGTCATGAGGGGTACCCCCTAAACTTATGTCAGTATTTTGAAAAAGTATATTAAGCAACTATATTGATGTTCATAACATTGAGTTGAAATGACCAGGATTAACATGTGCCGAAAATACTGGAGGATTATCCGATAAACTTCAAAAAAGGTTAATTTTTGACACTAAGTTATGAAACTGTTTATGATAGTTCTTTGTTATTTCTAACTGCGACA
>SCLH01001428.1:81171-112821 GCA_004367855.1 Oikopleura vanhoeffeni
AAAAGTGCCAAAAATCAGTCTTAAAATTTTTTGTAAGCCTTCGTCCATGACCCAATTTTTATGATTTTCACGAATGATCATTTTATTCACGTGAGAATCGACGTTCGGGCCCGGAATTTTGATTTTTTTAGGTGGCGCTAAATCGCAAAAATGATCATTTTTTTTTAAATTTTTTCACGGCATTCATGATCATTTTTGCAATTTAGCGCCACCTAGGAAAAAAACTTAAATTCCGGGCCCGAACGTCGATTCCCACGGGAATAAAATGATCATTCGTGAAAAATCGTACAAATTGGGTCATAGACGAAGGCGGAAAAAAAATTTTAAGATTAATTTTTTGCACTTTTCTAGAGGTTGGACAGCCTATTCAAAACATAGAAAATATTTTTTTTTAATCTCAAAGGTTCATCAAAACCTTGTCTTTGCATATGTTAGGTTATCACCATAGAAAAATGTTTAGAATCGGGAGTCCGAACCCAGTAACGGGACGACTCGAGTCGCGCAGACCACTAAGCAACTGCTCAATAACGAGAGAAAGTTGATTAGCTCGAATCTTCGGCCACCCATACAAAGAAAGAAGTAGACGGTCGCCGTTAATTCTTGAGCGAGTTTAAAAGGTCCAGATTGCCTCGACCACCCCATGAAACCCATTTAACACGTGTATTTGATTATGTGCACCTAACATCCGATAAGCTTTATGTGGCCATTAAAAAAAATATTCTCTAAGGTTTATTAAATGATTTATAATGCCATTTAATAATGCTAGAAGAATAATTTAGTTAATGGCCAGATAAAGCCATACGGAGGTCAGTTTGACATAATTAAATACATATGTTCAATGTGAATATATTAGTGACTGATATGACGCTTTTTTGGGACATCCGGGTGGAACATTAGGCTAATGAAAACGCTGAAATTGACTTTATTTTGTCTATCGCTCGTGACCTTATTTTCATAATGTAATTCATCTGGAAATTATTCTATTAGTCGGAAAATGACAAACATGGAAGTTTAATAAGATGATCATATAAATCAAATGGAAACTACAAGCTAAATTTGCTGTTATGGTTGAAATTGTCACAATCCAATTTGAAATCCGGGATACCGGGCTGGTTTCAGAAAATAGTTCTAAAATGCTTGATTCATTCAGCTTTTCCGGGACCTAATTGACACTTGTTAATTTATCTGGAATTAATTTCCGGTAAAAATGACGGAACTGCTTTTTTCAGATGGTTACATAAATCAAATGGCAACCATACGCAAATTATCACCTGTCATGGTCAAAATTGTCACATTCAGATATCAAATCCGGGGACAAAAGGCTGGTATCAGTTAATAATTCTTAAATTATGGCTTGATTCAGTTTTCCGGCAACTAACTGTCATTATGTAATTTATCTGGAATTTATTTACCAGTCACAAAATGACGGAAATTGACTTTTCCAGATTTGCTATAATGGTCTAAATTGTCATATTTGGATTTGAAGTCCAGGATAAGGAGCTGTTTTGGTTGATAAAGGGAATCCCATATTCACACTTATGGTAAATATCCCGGCCCTCCTTACTTTAAAACACACATACCGTTTTCCTATCAGGGGCCGGATATTTACAAACGTGTGAATAGTATATATTGATTCAAACTTTGGCTTGATATTGCGATCAAGTAATTTATCTGTAAATTATTTTACCATTCGGAAAATTTTCAGATGGTTATATAAATGAAGTGGAAACCATACGTTAATTATCTGCTGTTTTGCTCAAAATTGTCACTTAGATCTTGATTCCAGTAAAGGGATCTTTTTTGAAAAATTATACTAAAATTAAGGCTTTTTCGGGACATTATGTCATATCAAAACATGTGCAGGAAAATATAGAAAACAAATTGGTCAGAATCGGACCGTTTTTGCAACTTTATTTTCAAAAAAGTAATATGTGATATGTTTTTCGAAAACAAAAAGGACAAAATAGTCTGGTTTGGACCGATTTTTTTGTTAGATTTTTTCACAAATATGTGTTGTCATTTTAAGATGTCCGCTTACTTAATCGAAAGCGTCGTTTCCAAAACCCGAAATGTGAATAGTGTGGACACCCTATTAGGTACTGAGAAGCACTCCGGTTAGAAAAATAATATCGAGGTTTATACAAGCCTTGTTAAAAATAACGATTTTGCGTGGGTTTTGTTCCCTATTTCCCCTTTCTCCTATTTTTTGCTTTTAGCTACGCATGAAAGGGGAACAAAATAACTCATATTTACAAGCCTGGTTCATACCTAGAGACTCAAAATTGAACTACGATTTCGAACCTGAAGTCATAATCTATTATATCACCTACGGGGTCCACTGGTCATATGTTGCCACTTTTCAGCCAAAATTCAAACTGACCACAAATATTTAGAGAAAAATTAACCAAAAAAAAGGTCCAAATCAGACCATTGTTTCCAATTATTTTGAACAAGAACCAATTATTAAACAATTTCAGTAATCTTGGAAAAAATAACAAAAAATTGTCCGATTCGGACCATTTGTTTCTAGTGTGTTATTAACTAAATATTTGTGCTCAGTTTAAGCTGTTTATGAACTTAATCGGATTAGTCTTTTTCAAAAGCCGAATTTAATAAAAATTTTGGCTGAAAAAGTGGCAAAAATGTCGAGAGGACCCCGTAATCGATATATCTAGAAAAAGTTCCTCGACATAATACGGTGAAAGTCCTGATATTTTGTGGACAAATTAACGTCTAGATTACAAACTGGACTCAAATAACCCAACTCTTGAATATTACGTCAAAATCAAGCTGAATGAACTCATTTTTGTACAGAGAGCAATAAATTCTGGTTCAGTACTATAATTAAAACTAAAGGCAGATTTTAATCACCATAGAAAATTAAGATTTTATGCAGCTTGTAATTTATAGTGTTTAGGTGCTCAATAATTGTATATACGGATAACTATACGAATATTCAATTAGATTTATGACATCCGGAAACCCTTTTACAGAGTGGTTAACCAACTGGTTCCCATATAAAGTTAATCGTCGTAATTATATATTTGGTTAGGTTTATATGGTAATGTAGACCGGCCATAATAGGGCCAAAACGTCCGGTGAGACAAAATCTGTTTCAATGAAAAAAGACAAAAGTTCATAATAAACATTAATTATAAATACTATTAATGGTATATATATTTTTCAAATCGCAAAAAAACCGAGCCTTCAAATTAAGAGGAACCCTTTATTACGATTGGTTTTAATTTCGACCAATCAAAAATGCCAAATTATTTTTCAGCGCGAAATTTTACGTCAAATGTACCACCTTAGTTTCAAGTGGTGTCGAGACTCGAGGTGATTCGAAAACATCTTATCATACTATATCAATTACGGGGCCCTGGGGTCACTTTTTGCGCTATTTTTTTTTATATAATTCGACGTTTAAAAACGACTCAACCAATTGACTTCTTGGATGGCTCAAACTGAGCACAAATATTTGAAGAAAAAGAAATTGAAACAAAATAGTCCGAATCATGCCATTGTTTCCAAATTTTTCGACAAAAACTTATTATAAACTATAATCATATAAAACCGAATCATATAACAATTTTGACTGATAAAGTGGCAAAAAGTGACCGCAGGGCCCCGTAATAGATATGCTAGCGACTTCAAACCAATTTTACTCTAGACAAATCACTTTTTGTCTCGACGCTACTTGAAACTCCCGCGATATAATCTGGAATTTTCGAAGCAATACAATTTAATAAAATCAGACAGCCTAAGACAAATGTGACTGTACTTGATTCGGAGTGTACTTAATACAAACTATTGGATATTTTATTTTGAAAGTCCGTCTCGGCCCTAGAATCTTGGGCAGGCTTAGAAATATGAGTCATTTTTGTTCCCTTTTCTTGCGTAGGTTTAAGCAACAGAAAGGGGGAAAAGGGGACAAAACCCACGCAAAATCGTTACTTTTTACAAGCCTGCTTACGGTCTCCGAGGTCTCTCACATTTTTTATGTTTATTCCGTTAAAAAAAATAGAAAACGTACAATTGATCTATTTTTGGTTAAGGAATACAAATTCGGAGTCGGATTAGAGAAAAATTCGGCTTTCTGATTGGTCGAAAAAGTTGTTCAGAAATCATCGAGATATTTTTTCTTCAAATCAGTGAAAATCGTCAAAATCGACGATAATGATCTTTCAGATATTTTTGCTCACAGCTTATATTTTTGTTCAAAATCGACAATTTCATTGCGGTTATTCTAAGCATAGCATTACTTGGACGATTCGAAATAAGGAATTTCAAATGTCAACAATGGATATCGATGTTTTTGACCCATCTTGTAGAGAATTTTTTTCTTGTCATTTTAAGACTCAGGTCACTAGAGCGCAAAAACTGGTCCCATTTTTGAGATTTCAGAGGGGGTGCTGAAGCCAGTTTTTGCGCTCTAGCAATCTTTCAGTACGTAATTGACGCATAGTTAGGCCAATAAGTTTATCAGAAAGTCGACCCTTCCGGTTCTTTTGAGGGTACTTTTAAGTCTCTACAATGAACTTGAAATTGACCTNAAATTCGATAATTAGGTTTAACATTTTGGCTTAAAAATAATTGAAATTTCTAGAATTCGATTTAGACATTTCCGATAATTTTAATGTCATGCATCGTTTTCGGTGGGTCATATTCACCAATAAAAATGTTCATATCATGGTGGAATACCGGTTTTCTGCGGGTTAAAGCAAAAAAATATTCGAATTTTGAAAATTCTAGATTTTATTCTAGATTGTTTTGAAAAAAATAATTGCCACCATGAGATTCCTTAGGTCAACTTTAGTCATAACCGATATTAATTTATCATAAATTAATTCTATAAGGGGCTCAAAAAATTACGACACCTACCCCCTTAAGCATGAAAATTTGGTTCCTGTTAATAGTTTTTGAAGAAATACTGTTAAAAACAACGTAAATGACCATATTTGGTAATATTTCCATATATGGTATTGACCAATAAGCGATCTGCTATTTAGCGAAAATACGTACAAAAACATCTTTTTCTGGATATAACCTCCAATGAATGGCGCTAAAACATTAGTGGTAAAAAAAATTCATTTTAACTTTTTCTAGGTGCATTATGTCATTATGAAGAATATTTTAGGGAAAACTAAGCCATGGGCAAAAATAATTGTTGGTTGAAAAGTCAATTCTTCGAAAGAATCGCGATTTCCTATTGGAAATATTGAAAAGAAGAATATGCTCTGAACCAAAAGTTTGGTCAGCTCGATTTGATCTTGACCATAAAAAAGATTACAAATTCATACCATCAACTCGAAAATCGGTCATTTTCGACCGCGGACAGCCTTAGCCCGCTAGGGTGAGAGACATTTCCACCTTATTTTTTAAAGTAGCATTCGAAGAAGAAATTCAAATTGCTTATTTTACTATTTACATAAGCACTTAACGGAAACTCTTTAAACAGAGATAAAATTAAGTCGTAAATTGAATATTATTCCATTTAATATGACGAGTTCTAGTTGCGTTTGTTTGGTGATTATATTTAAATCTGTTGGTGAATCAAAATTTTACTTGTTTCATTAGTAGAACATCACCGTTGAAAAAACGGGGTCTCTCAGTACGTTTTTTTCGGGAAGGGCATTTTTCGAGGAAAACTTTATTCGTCAACCTATTTTTGCATTTTTTTTATCTTTTCGCTATCATATTTTTTAGAAAAAAGTTCTGAACACAGTGTTCAGAACACTGACCCTGAGTGACTGACGTCATGTGAATTTTTTGACCTATTCCAAAATTTAATTTTTAAATTTTTGGACTATTTTCAAAATGCGTGGGAAAAGCATTTCACGAATATTGCTATGAAATCTTCAAAAAATTTCATTAAGAGTGGATAATTTAGCCCTTTCTCATATGTCTTCTTCGATTATTTTAACTGATTCTCTTCTTGTATGAAGGTTTGAATTTTCTTTGATAACTGATTTAAGATGAGAAAATTTTTGACTGCCTAAAGACAACGCTTATGCTCATCGAAACAACTACCATATACAAAAAACAAATATTTTCGAGAACCGTGTTTTGTTACACAAATTTGCAGGTAAGTCATCGAACGTGCGCAGGTGCTGCTAAAAGCATATATTCGAATTAACTCGACAGCAGTATATTTTTTACCTCTAAGAAGCCAAATCGAAGTTCGATTTTGAGGGTAAAAAATAATGTCGGTCGAAATGAGATGTTCATTTGCTACACAAAAAATTTTATCAATTTTTGAAAGAAAATTCGTGAGGACTTTTTAAAAGTTGATTCTTAAGATTTATTAAGCAACGATCAGATCGTTACGATCTTACGTCTAAATCTGAACTTTAATAATATTCTATTGAATCATTTTCCCCAGGAATCCCCATCGTCAATATTATCCCATAATAATTTTCCCTCCTAAAATAAACAACGGATATAACTTACTTGAACTCCGTTTCCTCCAAGCATGTCTCGGCATACTCGAGAAATATCTAAAGCAGTTTGGCAGTTTTTTCGTTTGATTATAGAAATCTCAGAGCTTGATGCAAGTCCTTAAGTTCGGGTGAATTTTCTGTAACCTTTGTAAAAATAAATTTCAAAGCAGGCTAAAACGTTCTAAAATATGATTTTTAAGGAATCAAATAAGACCGTTTACTTTAAAACTGTGAGAGCCCATTTTTAGTAAATAAAGCCAAAATTTAAGTATCATTCACCAAAAATGGTCCCTCTTCCCGGATTTGAGATATAAATTATATATCATATATATTATTATTAAATTATATATCATATATATTATTATTAAATTATATATCATATATATTATTATATATCACATAATAAACATTTAATTTCACCAGACTCTGTTGACAATTATTATATATATGACGAGACCCTAAAAGACAAGCATTTTCAATTTATTAAAAATTAAGGGTAATTTTAGTGCTTTTAAAACTTTTCAAATTTAATTAAATTATACATGGAGTGATTTGGTCCTCAAATTTTTCGCCAAATGGTCGTGCATTTCTATATAATTTTTTTGCTATATCCATCATGATGTCCGAGTAACTTAAATCTCTCATTTGTCTTTTAAAAGAATAAGAATAAGAGATTTAAAATTCTCGGGCCATAGAAATCGACTCAGCACTTTACTCGCTACATGGCATGATATATAGTCCTTATATGCATAAGATATTATATAGAGTATATCATATACACCAGTCCTTAGATGTAGTCCTTAGATTTTGCTATAAATTAAAATTTAAGGACAAAATCGCAGAATTCCAGGACAATATGGCAAATTTGAAGGACAATCAGGCAAAACCTAATAATAATATAGAAAACCTAAGTACAATATGGTAATTTTGTCTATAAAAATACCTGCTTTTCGTAAATAATCTATAAAACACTTGTTTTCGTAAAAATTTTGATCGGAGAGCAAGAAAAACAAGGTCGTCACTTTTTTTTACGAAGAATAATTTGTATTATTAATGAATGTTCTCCGAAACTCAGGATTATGTTTTTAGCTCTTCACTGTTATTTTTAAAATTTTAATAAAATTTTTCAAGATAAGGAACATATGACACGACAAGCTAAGGACAACATGGCAAAATCTCAGCCGAAAACCATAGTACTAGTAGTATTTATATAAAACTGGTGGAAATAAAACAATCAATTAAAAAGAAAAAAAAATTTGGAAATCGGAACTTCCGATGTGAAATTCTAATACACAAAATTATTAATATTCTGTATTTGAATTTTTGACGGTAATTCCGATTTCAAATAAAAAATGGCCTGTTTCATTTCCGTACATTTAATTTTCTTCCGTAGGCTGACTAGAAGTACTGGATTAAGCGATCGTTATTATTTCCAATAAAATTACTGGTATCATATAAATATTTTAGGGAACATTTAATGTACAACATTAGCCCATTAAAATAAAGCAGAATTTATGATAATTTTCATTTTAGATAAGCTTTTTATACCGCAAGTAAAGTTTAAAATAAGAAAATTTAAGCGATCGTTTAATTTGTCTTAAAATTAAGGAAACTGTTGCAAAGTTCCTATACGTAACGCAGAATTTATGCTAATTTTAAAAAATTAAGATTTTCCTCTGCAATAATACTTTGAACTGAATGGTATTAACCGGTCGATATAATTTCCCTAAAAATTCAGGGCATCAACAATCAACGAAATAACCCAGTTTAAGATAAGTCGGTATCGGCACATATGATCTTTCTGATATTTCACGTCATTGTATAACTAAGTCATTGTATAACCAAAAATATAAAGAATATCGAATGTGGCGATTCCGACTTATCTATAACTCGTTTGCATGTTTCTAAAAAACGGACCTGTGCCAAAATTCTTATAAATAAAGCAGAATTTATGCTTATTTTTCATATTTATAGCTAAAATTGTTTCTCTTCATCTACAGCATGTCAAATTTTTCCTGGCGATCTTAGTTTAACTCTAGCTCAACTCGGCCAATCAAAACATTTGTATAAACAAACACGTAATTTTTTGACAAATTTTAACATTCATTGACCAATCAACGATGTCGATTAGTTTCGGCCATAAAGCTTAGGCCGCAGGCAAAAATGTGACTTGCTATGTACTTACAAAAAATTATGAAAGAAAAAATATGTTATTCCATGAAATTTGACAGTTTTTGTCGATGAAAAATTTCACCCAGCCCTTCATCCATTCTTCTGCCAACAGTTAAAGCTGCCTCAAGACCATAAGAAATTTCGCATAACATATCTCCCATTTTATATTGCATTAATTGCTGTCGAGCAAGAGGAGCTCCGAATTGGATTCTAAAAAAACATTTTCAATCAACCTCCTTGTATTTGACATGCAAAATTTCTCTTGGACATAGAAAATCATAAAATTCAATAATCTAAAAATCGGATCCGTCAATATCAAAGAATCAAATTTTAATAACTCTTGAAGATTCTCATCCGGCAATTCAATTCGAAGAATTTCAACCCTGAAAATTGTTAAAAATGCTTAATTTTCAGATAGTTTGCCCAGGAAAATTTTACAAGTATTACAAATATCAATTTTACAAGTATTACAAATGTATGAAAAATATCATTAAAACTCTTAAGACTAAAGTCATTCATAAATTTAAAATTTTCCTAATAGTCGTGGATTGATAAGTTAATTGACGAATAAAGCGCTTTTATCATAAATTTTCTGAAAGTTTTGTAAAGTACAAATCAAGTGGATACAATTAACTTAAAAAATACTCTGCGAGAAATTCAGGTTTCAAACCGTTCTTAATCAGAAAAAGAAATTATAACATTGTCGACTTAATTCATGAATCCCGCTTGGTCACTTTCTCCAAGTTATGACGCGTGGTGTGAAAGGCGCAGTAGGGATCATTTTCGATATGGCTATAAGAAGAAATAGCAAATAAGATTCGGAAATACCAAACGTAAGGCATCAAAACAATTATCAATTCAAAAAATGTAATAGTTTCTTTTTCTGATTAAGAAGGGTTTGAAACCTCGATATAAAAACTCTTCAAGCAAGTGAGTGTCGGAAATTTGAGCCTTTTCCAAGACCATTTCTCGCCAAACTAGGAAAGGTGATATTCCAAAAGCATTTGTAATTAACAGAATCAAACTTCGCGGTCATTTTCTAACATACAGAAATCTGATAAAATCCTACACACACACATTTGATAAGCGTCCCGAAGAAAGACTAATAAACTATCTCGTCCTTGAATTTACACAATTTTTCTCTATTTTTTGTGTCTGGTTACAGAGCAGCAATACAACCAACTTATCACGCAATTTTTTAAAATTTTTCTTTTTGGCGGACACAAAAACTGAGAAAAATTCTGATTGTTTTCGGAAAAGCGATAATTTCTTCCCTATTGACGCCTCCGAGTTAGAATTAGGAGGATAATCCTATAAAATGGTTGAATTTGAGGAAAAAATAATATTTGAGCACTTATCTACTTCCAATATATTATTTTGGTGTAAGAGATTTTCTTAAAATTAAGCATAAAAATGAAATATTGATATTGCCCTCAAAACAAACTAAATCAAAAATTTTGAAAAATGAAGTGATTTGTTAACCCGTGAGAGCACATAGCCTATATATTGGCTCAAGCATACTTAAAGTCATCTAAAAAAGGCAAAAAAACATCGTGGAATTGTCTTGTAGAATCGTAGAATTATCTTAAGATACATTATAAAAAATTTTGCGGCAATTCCAAAAAAATAAGTCATTTTTTCTTAGGAAATTTTGTTCAAATATTATGGGGGGGATAGATTTTTTTAATTTTCTTTCAAATCCTTACTTCTAAACAAAACAAATGCGACCTATTAACCCCTGGAATCACAGAAAAACAAGTTCCGCCAAGGCACCAGAGCCGATATATCGGCTCTACTTTGGACGTAGTTCACAGAAAGCTCAAGGTAGTTGAAGCTCCAATTACTTCTGCAATAGGAAGTTGAAAAGTTATATTTTTACATTAATCATTTTTAACTTTAGAATTATGATTTTTAGTTCTAGAAAATATAGTTTGAAAACCAAGGTGGAGAATATCACGTGGTACGTGCTCATCGTAGTCTCCACACATTTTATTTTTATGGGTACCAACGCACAAGTATCTACCCTAAAGGCTAACCGAAAAAAGGCTAATTTTCTAAATAAAAGCAGATTAATACACTTTGAATTATTATTTTCAATTTTATATATTAATCAAGTGACAGTGTGGACAATTTTTGACTGATCGAATTAATTTTTTTAATAAATAATTGTTTTCATGGAATACTTAAATTGAAAATTTCGAAATTTCACTTCCCAAAAAAATATCTGTCCCAAGATACGAATAAATTTTACTGTTAGGTGTCTTGTATGCACAAAACACTTTCCTAAAAACTGGCTTATCTCACATTTGTATTTGATGTCTAGTTTCGAAATAATTTCTCTGGAAGTAAAACTTCGGCGAAAAATCTCAAAAAATCAACTCCCAGGGAGTTACTCCCTGTAATATTCAAACCAAATTTCCAAAACGAAAATGAGTATTTTTTTCGGAATCACCGCACAATTCTTAATAATGTATCCTGAAGCAACAATTCTCTGACATTTTTTTTGCCCTTTTTAGAAGGTTTTGCTTTCTGCCTAGTGTAATTTTTATGTCAATCGTCTATGTTTTTATGTTGTTATTGACATAAAAATTACACTAGGCAGGTTCTTCGATATATAGGCTCTTGTGCCTTGGCGAACTTCTATGTTCTGGGCTCACAGATGTTAAACAACTCTCAAGCTTCAATAAAAAGTAAGAACTGTATTTGAATGTTCAAAATAGCTTTTTATGAAGCCTCCCAAATTTATTTTTTTGTTTTCTATCTGTGGCCGTCAAAAGCAAAAATTGAAAGAAAAGTTTCGTGAGAAGCTGTTTGTATTGTTGTTTTCTAGCTTGGCACAGAAAAATCTCGAAAAATGATGTAAATTGACAGAGAAGATAGTTTATTAGTGTTTCTTGGGGAAACTTATTGTGTGTGCATGAGTGCAATAGTTTTAGATTTCTGTATGTTTGAAAATGACCGCTAAGGTTGGTTCTCTCAGTCACAAATGTTTTTGGAATTTCACCTCTGCTAGTTTGGCGAGAAATGGCCTTGGAAAAAGCTCAAATTTGTGACACTCACTCCCTTAACTATAATAGTCCCCTTTACATGGAACTAAAGAGTTATATATTACCTTTGAAGAGTATAATCTCTAGCCGCATGAAAACATGCTTCTGCAGCACCAAGAGCACCCCAACCGATACCATATCTTGCATTATTCAAACATCCAAATGGGCCACCAAGACCCTCGGCATTTGGTAATAAATTTTCGCCTGGGACTTTGACATTATCTAGGAAAATTGAGCCAGTTTCAGACGCTCTCAAAGAGTATTTGCCGGGAATAGTTGGACAATCGATACCCTCCCAGGTTCTTTCGAGAATAAATCCTTTAATTTTCATATTGTGGGCTTCAGATCTAGCCCAGATGATTAAGGTATCGGCGATTGGGGAATTTGTAATCCAAGTTTTTGATCCGTTCAAAATATAAGTATCTGTGGGCTTATTATTCGAACAGTATTTTAATTTCTGCTTGTTTTTAAGTCATTGATCATGACTCATGATCAGTGTTCTAAAACGAGATTGATATTTTTACAAAGGTGGGGGTTGCAGTTTGAATTCAGGTGGTAATTTGATAGGGAATCCCCATTAGGGATCCCGAAATTCGGGAGCAAAATGTTTGGTGACAATTTTATTATGAACCAGGGTATAAATGGTAACCATATCTATTTATGATAACAATCTTTATCGTAATTTCTCTGGGTCTTATGTCAGAAATAGGCACCATAATTTTTGAGGTTAATTTTCAATGCGTAATTTTTCTTAATTTTGTGGGACCTTAAAATCAAGAAATAAATGGTTTAAACCATCATTCCTTGTTAAAACTTATTTTGTTGCAACTGATCATTCGCATGCTAATTGTATCTGATGAGAAAACAAATCATAACTAGATTATTGAACGCGAGCCAATTAGCATGCGCAGGATCAAATATATTCTAGAAGTTCACCGGCTAACAATAAAAAACTATTTCTCAAATGATATAATATGCTGGTAAAAAATACTCATGATAACATGATTGTTTGTTTCTAATAACACAATATACAAATGTATACGGATATTCATCTTGAAAGTTGGAAGTCACAAGATCTGTAGAAATCTGTATAAAATTCAAATTTGAAATTTATTACTCCGTATAATTTATTCGCCAATAAAATTGTATTTGGAAATAATTTTATTTGACATAGCTGGCTATTGGCTTCGTCATAACAACACAACAATTATATTTATTTCAAAATTATGAATATATTTTTTCCAAATTCAATTTTCTCGTTTTTTCATTGAAAATTTGTTTAATTTTATAGGAAACTTTATTGTTTAACTTTTTCAATTTGTATTAATAAAGAGTTTTCCATGATCTGACAAAACTTTTCTACTCATTACCAACATTTACTAATTATATACCAATTTTAAAACTTAAAATTAAAGCTTCGAATAAAATTGATTAAATTTGCAATACAAAATATCCCAAAAAACTGACCAGTATTTGTTAAATATTATGCTGATCATATAATTTTTCCTGCCTAATGAAAGCACGTCCCCCATTTTGAAAATAAAAATATTCAAATTTTGATAATGGCAAATGTTCTATAAGGACAAGCGAATTTTCGTCGCTTTGCAAATTAATTCAACTGAAGCATGACCCAGTTGACTGATTACTTTTTAAAAGGTACACCTAAGTTTGTTTTTTCATTTTTGGCGTAATATTCATCAATACAATTTTAAAAGTTCGTTTTGTTCATATCGAAAAATTATCCCTATTGAGTCTTTCTCAGCATGAAATCGCGGGATTCTTGAATTAAGTCGACAATAGAGTATTGTGATTGGACACTGGCTCAAAGTTATGACGCGTGCTAAGAAAGACTCAATGGGGATAATTTCCGATATACTAGTATGCACCTACTTTTTTAAAATGGCAAAAAATCGCCAAATTTTTGTCGCTTTGTCCATATTTACGCAGTCCTTTTGAAAATATTTGACATTACCAAATATGATTTCAAATTATTGCTGACTCCATTATTCTTATAAAATAGGCTATTTTGAATAGCACACTGCTGGTATACATACTGTGTAAAGTTCATGAAGTAATGTTTTAGCTTTCTATCCAATTTGATTTTATAACTATTCTTATATGCCACCAGATAAGCACTAACCTCATCTGAGGTTTACAAAAGGTTCTATGCAGGATATGTTTCTAAAGTTTACCGTAAATTACGGTCCGTAATCTACAACATGTATATACAAAATATTGCCTTTATAATCTATTTAATTATTTGATGTAGACTGCTTATGAATTCTGACCACAATTTTGAACTTCTAGGTTTTGCTAGAAGAATATCAATGTACAATTTTTCATTTTGTCCTCATAGACGCATTCTTCTAAGATTTTTTAAAAAACGTCGGTTTTGGCAGAAATTTTTGCCGTTTTGTTCCTATAGGCTATAAGTTATAGCCCGACATGGTAAAATTATAATTTTAATATCTTTGTTAACTATTTATCTTTAAATGAGGGCTATCTCCATAGCGCGTGTTAAATTCACCCTTATATTGTCTCAATGACTGTCTTGGGTATGATAATAGGCAAGGGTGCGCCAAAGTTGATTGGTTCGTAATCACTAAGGCAATTAGTTATACAATAACTTAGACAACTTTAGTTGGATTCGAACGTGCGCTATAGAAATAACCCTCATTTTCAAGATCAACTCAGGTTGGAAATAGGATATGTATAAGTTTCGTACAATCACAGTAAGGCCCTTATCTTATCACTAAGCTTATTTGTGTTAATTTATTAAAATTCGCTTTGAAATGTTCAGATTATAAAACCGGCTTGTCGCAAAATATAAAAAATATCTATCTTATCGTCAAAACAATCAATTGCTCTAAACGATACATGTCAAGCTGAACATTTTTGTAATTAAATTAAGCATCATAGTCTCATATCTGAACTTTTCTAAGTGAATTCAAATAAGTAAACACAAGGCGGAAATTTTAAACTGATTGACCAGAAGCTATTTAAAAAGCTCGGATATAACTTCACTATTCCATGATCTGAACTGAGATTTGACAAACGTTTTCATAGAAAAATTTTATTAAACACAAATATTTTCCGTAAAGTTTTTATATACGAGGATTTATACGTATTTACGGAAGATTTGAAATTGAAATTTTCACCACTTGATAAAATTTCAAAAAAAATAACCATTATAAATTGCCCGGTCAGTAAGTTTGAATATTCTCATACATAAATACGTTATGTAATGTTATGAACGTTATTAATATGTTAAACATAAATATATGATAAAAAAAGTATTTATTACTGGTTATTAACCAGTGATGAAATTTTTAACTGCTAAAATATTCTTGTAATAACAGCATCATTTTTATTGTGATTATTGAGGTACACCATCTGCAAAGACATAAAAGTTATTGACTTCAGGTTTTCTCACCGTTCATGATTATTTTCACACAAATTTTCACAGACGTATTGAATTTTTTAAAGTCGGAAAACGCAACCAGTGGTTATATCCTAGCAGATGCTTTTCTGTCAAAATTACAATTAAAATGATACTGTTATTACCAGAATATTTTAACAGTGAACAAAAATTAAAAATTCCAGCATTTGACTTTAATAAATATCATATACGGGTAATTTATTTTTAATTTTTTGAGAAGCCGGTTTGTTAAAGTCAATTTCCGAACTGCTCGAACTTTTATTTAACTGTTAAAATGACAGGACATAAGCTATAAAATTCATGCTTCAATTTTCTTAAATTAGACGAAAAATCTATTTGAAATTGATGAATCATACAAAAAGTTGGATTTGATAACTTAGATGGACATATTTTAATATGAATATCTTGACAGATACTTTTCTGCCAAAATTAAAATTATGCTACATTTTCCACAAAATTTTTCCAGTCAACAAAAATCACACAAGTTGGAAATCGGGACGGTATCGCAGTTATCATTTAACGAAATATAACTTGCAACGAGGCCCCCCTCATGGTATCAAAAAAGTTTGTTCTCTCATTTTTACAAAAAAGGTATCTCACTCCTACCAAATTAAAAAAGTATTTTGAAGCTCTGATTATGAAAGTCGAAAAATTGTTTTTTCATAAAAGAATCTCATGAATAGTTGACCTATTTTCTCTTTTTAAATTAAAGTCATGGCTCTTAGGTTTCAAAATATGATGTTATAAATATTTTTCAAACAACGATAGCTGTCTGAAATCGCAATTTTGCGATGACAACCCCGATTACACCCCGATGACAACGATTAAAAACTGTTTTCCTAAAGGAAGAATTTAAGCCGTGCCTGTTGCTTTATCGTATTTAGCAATGGTTTCCATGCCGTTTGGATTTGAACCGTGGTTTGGTTCGGTTAAACCAAAACAACCGATTTTCTTACCAGAGGCCAAATCTGGAACATATTTCATTGCTTGTTCTGGAGTTCCATAGGCGCAAATCGGCCACATGACAAGCGATGATTGGACGGACAAGGCAGATCTGGAAAAGAGCTAGAAATTTTGTAAAAATAATACAACGTACAGTAACAAATTTTGAAAAAATTAAATATCTTGAAAAACGTTTTCAAATAAAAAATACAATATTTTGAAAAAAAAATTAAAATGAGAAATGTCATATTTTGAAAATAATCGAAGAATCAAAAATTTTCAAAAAACTTAATTATTAAAGTATAAAAAATGCCACATTGGCACATTCAAAAATATTGGGCACTTTCGGCGATATGGGAACAAAAATAATTTTTTTGTTCAAAAATTTTCAATTTTATAAGGAGTTTCACGATAGATTTGAATGACGTGAATCACCAAAATGCGTTGAATGTAATTCTCCATCAAACGCAATCAACTAAAAGTTGATTAGATTAGATTTTGAAATAAAAATCCTGTAAGTGACGTCATTCATGACGCAACCTAAGTAATTTTAAATATGAATCTTAAAAAATATCGGCGATTTCGGCAATATTGGGCACTTTCGGCAATATGGGAACAGGAATTATTTTAGCTAAAAATGTTGATTTTGCGTAAGTTAAATTCGTCAATATCAGCAAATTCGGAAATATTGGGCCGGAGCTATTTTTTTTTTAAAGTGTCCGTTTAATCGCTTTGGAAAAAATTTCCTCCTTCGAGGTTGTCCTCTTAAACGCCCGCTTTCAGAAATATTTGCTCTGACCTTGTCCTTAGGGGTTGTTGGTGCAAACGCACCATGCTGTAAAATCTTCAAAAAAAAGAAAGTATGAAAAAATTAAAATAAATATTTGATTTTGAAAAGATAAAATTATTCAAAAAAAATACGAGTAGAATTTTCAAAGAATTTGTAATTTATAAAAAATATTAAAGTTCCAAAATTATAATTTATGGAAGTATAAAATCCTGGCAAAAGTATAAATTTTGTTAAATGTATTTAAAATTTATTAAAAAGTCAGAAATTGAATAAACGCCAAATTTTCAAAAAATAATTCGAAAACTATATCAAGCCCCTAATCTGTAAGCAGAATCGACTCGTTCGATTTCTCTGGCCAATAATCCGTAAGTAACATAATTAACTTCAGCACACCCGTATTCAGCTGGGCAAGTTGGACCGAGAGCACCCAGTTCTCCAAGCTCATACATAATATCTCGATCGAATTTGTTGTTTCTGTTATCTTATTAAAAGTCATTATACAGAACCGTCTTAAAAATTTGCAAAATAATAAGGCACATTTTCATTCATAATATCATTTGAGAAATGACAACGTTTTAACCTGTGTACTCAGCATTTCTTAACAATCAAGTTCTCAGATAAGTGCTGATCGACACTTAATAAATTTTGTAGTGAAAAAGTACAGGGGGCCCAATATCGCCGTGAGTTTTTTGGCAAAAATTTCGGCCTTATGAGAACACGAATAAATATTCTCTTAATAAAATGAAAAAACGCGTAGGCGTTCGAAATGACGTCATGTATCGAACAATTTTTAAATTTTATAAGGTCTTAAAATAATTTACAAGGAAGTGGATGACCAAAATGCGCAGCATTAATTACTCCGCATAACCCAATCAATTAAAAGTCAAAAATTTGTGAAATTCAATCTTGGAAGTGACGACGTTATTGTGACGTCATTCGTGACGCTCACACAGTAATTTGCAATATAAATCTCAAAAAATACGGCGATATTGCCACTAGAATTATTTTAGCTAAAAATCTTGAAATTCCGCATGTTTTTTCGGCGATATCGCCCCCCCCTGAACTAAAGAAGCCTTATTAAAGTCATGAATTTACAAATTTTATATCTGGAGGAGCTGGGAATAGTTGATTTTTATCTCAAGCATCCTTTTCACCCGAAACTTATTCTACTAAATATTTTTTGAGGGAACCATGAAAATTTCACATAATGTGGTCATCGCTTTCAAATATAAATGTACTAAAAATAAAAAACTTGTGTTTCTGGAGAATAATTATAGACTAAGAAGTCTTTGAAGTTGCGAAATAAAATTAAACAAATTCAAATCCGTAAGTTAAAATCATGAACCAGAAAAGTTAGAAAAACAGTTGTTGACCAAAAAAATAGAAAATTGTGAAAATTTTAATAATTTTAAATTGCATAGAGTTCGTGTATATTTTACTATTAGAACGGGCGCGATAACAGACCACTCAGTGCCAATAAACACTGCCTGAGTACACGGGTTAAACTTGTTATATCTTTATTAAGAAAACCTCGAAAATGTGGAATTAAAAAAAAAACCTTTATGACAAAAAGCTCTGTGTTTAAGCTTTACTTTGAGACACTTTATTTCGGTATTCACGTTTTGAAAGGTACATTTGAGTATCATTGTAATCCCTTTTGATAAAAATTTAACATCGCAAAAAAATTACCACAGGATTGCGTAAAATTGCTATGTTAAATTGCTGACTAAAAATGCTAAACAGACATAAGAGCAAAAAATCGTTTGTCGTATCAGAACGTGTTTTGACAATTCAAGACTTTTAAGGGGGTAGTGGCCCCTATAAAAAAGTGAACAAAAGGGGCTCCAAAGAGTGAAGTGTACTTATTTATGTGACAAACATATCGGAGCCGAATTCAGCAAAATGTTATTTCACTGCGATTTGAATAATTTTGTGAATACAATAGATACCATTAGAACAATTTTTAGGTCATCGAATAGAAATTTATCAAACGAGTTTCTGTAGTCAACTTTCTAATTCCAGCAATAATGAATCAATTATGTGAATTTAAAAGAGGAAAATTAACCTCCCGTTCTAGCGCTCCACGAGTTCATTTTTACTCATTGTTGCTTATACTTTCACAAGACAGTTGAATATGCTTAATTTGATAAAATTTTCTAAGGCGGTTTAAATTGATTTTAATGTTATCTACTGTATTGGGAACCCGACCAATCGTCTTTTTTGAGTTAATATTTTTTTTAGCCTCCTTTGTTGAGAAGGCACTACTCCTTACAATTCTTTCGAAAATAGAGATATGTATATTGTGTTTTTAATTAACAACACAAAAATTTTAATATTTACAAATACGAACATTAATTAAATTCCAAATGTCCGACTGCAATTTATAGGGCTATATCCTGCATAGCATAATTTCTGACCGCAAACAATTTAAAGTCAAAAAAATGGCAACCACGATAAAATTATTTAAATTCATCGAAATATTACAAAAGATCGCATTTAGTATGACGATGTTGGTCTTGTGTCCTACCAAGATAAGATAGGCACGGCAAAAATCGACGAGCTCAGAATTTTTTTATTTTCAGATCACTTTTTGTTTCTTTGCTGAAATTTACCCAGAAAAAGTAGTAAATCAAATTTCTCTCGTTTTCCAAAAATCAGCATTTTCGAAAAATTGGCTATCATTTGGCTTAAAACTTTACTTGAAATTTATTTTGAAAATTCCGCGCCAAAAGTTAGGCAATTTAACAAAAAGTTTTTTGCGTTTTTCAACACTTTCCTGGTGAAATTTTAAATTTGTTTTTCGGATAGATCATTATTATTCATAATTTTCAAGAAAGTTTCAAAGAATCACGTACCGTACGACCAAAAAAGTTTTGTCGGGCCTTATACTAAGAGTGCTTTCAGAAATAGGAGTAAACATGTTTTGTCACCATAAAATTAATTTATAAAATCTTCTGAATTAAGATCTTTCTCGGTAAAACAGACACAACCCCTCTTTCAAATTGTCCAGCCGAAAAATTCCCCTGACCCAACTTAACATACTGGTCTTTTAGTGACCTTATACCTTGAACAATTCGAGTCATGAGTTTTTCGTCACAATATTTTCGGAATGCATCTCGAAACATTTTTTCATCTTCGGAAAGTCGACTTTCGAGGTTGAATGGATCTTTGAATACGATTTAAAATTACTGACCAAAAGTATTAAAAAACAATTTTTATTTGTCAAACCTTCTCTGTTTTTCTCTTACCCAAGGCAAAACAAAATAATGCCTTTAAAAAATTGTCGCGTATAATCATTTAAAACACCTCGAAATATTTTCTTTCTCAAACGACCTTAACCCACATACGACTTTTCCTGGAGAGTACTGTAATACAGTTAAAATTCTCAAACAGAAAACGCACAAATTCGGATATGAAACTTCAAATTGAATAAATACAAACCTAAGCATACCTAAGAATGGATAAAAAACTAGCATAGAGGATGATTTTTCTAGATAGTTTGATCAATCATTATTCAGTTATATTGATGAGCCGGAAACGATTTCAAAGTAGCTTTTGGCATCGAGTTGCCGTTTCGTCCTCTGATAGTTAAGTAGTGCTTAGTTGGACAAATCAGAAATCGGCTGATTATTTTAACTACGGTATTGCAAATGCTATTTCAGGTTTGTGGTTTTGCTTGCATTTCTGATAAAAATAATCGTGATGTAAATTTCCGACAGTTTTATTTTATTTCAACTTGGTTGATAATCAATTTTAAATAGGGAATTCAAGATTCACCATGGTCCATGGAAACCATGGTTAACTCGAATAGAAAACCGAATTTAGTTTTTCAGATCGAAATTTGGTACCTAAAATATTTTACCACGATGACCCGCTTGATATATATATCCCTTTATCACTTTTTGGTTAGAATGCGTAGCCACTACTCCTTTTAACGTGAGATTTTAACGTTCTGGCTACGCATTCTAACCAAAAAGTGATTAAGGGATATGACACCTTCCTTTTCAGCGCGGAAATTTTCGATTTTCCGCTTAAAAAATACATTTCACCTTTAGTAACTGTTAACTCTGTTTACAGAGCAAAAAGTGTCCAAAAACGGTTCAAAATAAAACGACGTTTATTTAGTAAATAGTCCAAATAAAATTAATTCCACACTTTTTACGAAAGTCCCGGAATTGATGCTCATAACATTTTAATATTTTCATGTGCCTCTACGACCACGCTAAAAATGTTTATTCATAAAATAAACTTATTAAATTTACAACTAGATTTATTAATCAGAGGTTAATTTAAAAACTATTACGTAAGGAATTTTTTAACTTCAAAAAAGCTGTTGCATACATCGAAGTATACCATTTTCATCGACTTCATTTTTAAACGAAAATAAACATTTTTCATCTAAAATTTAAAATATCTAAAAGATCGAATTTTTAACATCGATTATAGAAACAATTTTTTATTTCGTTGATCACGAAGATCGAACAAAGATCACACAAAATATTATCGTGTAAACTTATCATACGGTTGAACAGAACAAAATTGAAAGGATATAAATTAGTATAAATTTTTGGTCGACATTTTTCAAAAGGCCTATCTTTTGCTTTGAAAAGTGTGGCGGAAATCAGCACTACGAATATTACATCATTTGAGTTATTTTTTTTTGCATTGAAACCGGTTAGTTTATGGCATACAAATAAAACCAAAGATTGTTTTTTCGGACCATCTACTTTTATTGCAAACGTTTTTTATTTAAATTGGTAAACTATTTCTGCCTACGTATTGGTCATAGCGAACGATAGGGCAAAAAAGGTCGACTAAAATGTATACTCCCAAATTCTTCAGAATATTTTCTCCAAAGAACGAATAAAAAAATTTCTATCCTAGAAAGATTCTAGATTCAAAATTGATGAAAATATTATTTAAAAATTACACAATCAACTTTTCTTTTTGAAATCTTTCTGTAAAGCCAAGAATCTCTTGCAAGATCTCGTGCGGTAGCTTAACAGAAAAGTGTGTGGTCATATGATTTAAGCCACAGCTTTCTCGAACTGTAAGCTTCCTTACGTATTATTTTGTAATTCAGAATCCGTTACATACTTCCCGAATTTGCACGAAAAACTTTTTCATGTTTTAACATGTTACGCAAAGTGGTCCAAAATGACCTTACGGTAAACTTGTTGCTTTGATGAAAATTGGCTTTCAAACTTAGTAATGGTTAATCGATCTGAAAAGATAACTTATTTAACATGTTGAAATAATTCCTTTTATCTAATCGGCTAAAAATCTACTTTCGCCACATCGACGATGTGACATCGTTGATACTCAAAGTCTGTATTTTCTTTTGGAACTCGGCTGTCTTTGAAAACAAGAGAAACCGCGGAATTCTGTGATTTTTTAAATAATTGAATCCCCTTTCCCCCCCATTAAAAATATGCATTTGTAGATGATAGCATGAGGCAATTTCCCATGCTCATGTGAATATCCATCAACCGATGAGAAAACAAAATATATCATCATTTTTCACGATCATTGATAATGGAACAAGCAAAATTTTCCAAAAATAAATTGCCAACTATTTGCTCATTTTGAAATAGCGACATGACTATTATAGACTATAATTTATAGTGTGATTAAGTTTGAACCACCCTCAAGGATTTCCTGTATTGAGGATAATCCTTGCCCGATCAAACAAAATCTTTATTCCCGAAAGTTTGCTGAAATATTTTCAGAATTCTTTTTGTTTGTTTACAATATAAAAATTCAATGTCACAAAAAATGCAGATTTGAATAAATTCGGAGTCATTACTGGGTTTTATATCCTGTTCAGAAGGAATGAACACAAAAAACGCGAAAATGTACTAGACTGGGAAATAAACGTCCTTGATTGGCCGACAGGTGGCCTCTACGTTCACCCATCGCTTAAAATCATTTTTCTACACCACACTGATATCGCTCTCCCGAAATTTGTGTTCACTCTGTCTGAACAGGATATCGAAAATGATCCCTACTGCGCCTTTTACACCACGCGTCATACTATGACCAGTGTTTCATCAGAATTCGATGTCCGACTCTAATTCAAGAATCCCGCTATTTCATTGGTAACTTTCTCAAAGTTATGACGCGTGGTGCAAAAAGCGCAGTAGGGATCATTTTCGATATAAATGGCATTCTATCTCATTTTCTGAACAGGTTATTCAAATATTATTATGGATATAATCTAAAATACTAGTTTTCAGACTTTGAAAAGTTTTTCTGGTGATACAATCATTGAAAACAGGGAAATTTACAATTTAAAGTTCATGTGTCCAGAGAAGGATAATTTTTGATATAGCCTAGGGTGTTAAAGGCAATTGATATTTAGAAAAATTGATTTAGAAAAAAATGCCAAAAATTTCAAAGATTTTCTTTAAGATCGGCGTCATGCCGAATTTTTCTTCTACAGTATGTCACATTTTTGCTTATATTCTAAGCTTTTTGCAGGAATATGATTGACAACGCGGATTGGTCAATAAGCATGTTAATCTTGAAGCACCTACGCGTTTGTAAATTTGAACATTTTTATTGGTTTAGGTTTGCTCCTGCGAAAAGTAAGAATATGAGCAAAAATGTGACATGCTGTAGTTTTTTGGCATGAAAAATGTGCGCCTTGACGAGAGCTTTCTTTATGAATTAGTCGCACAATTTACCTCGAGCGATTTATGGGGGATTTTTGACAAAATTACGTAATTTTCTTCAAAAATAAGGATTTTCAATTTCTGCTAGAATATTGGTTTTGAAAAAATAAGCTTATCACCGTTTGAATCGCAAGATTTGAAAGAACACGCCTGTAGCAATAATTATCATTATGGCAAGTCGATTTTTTGACGAATGAGAAAACTTGCTTTTTTCGGAAAATTTGATAAGAAAATTTTTGGTCTCTAAAATTTTTTTCAGAAAATATAGTTTCCGTTTATTTATGACTATCACATAACTCAAATGGTTCATTTCCTGAACTGACACTAATATGTATAGCCTAAATATTATTCAATTTTGAATTAGAGTTAGTCACAAACTTCCTGTCAAAATTACAAGCTGAGTTC
Organism: Oikopleura vanhoeffeni; assembly: GCA_004367855.1. Lineage (NCBI taxonomy): Eukaryota > Metazoa > Chordata > Appendicularia > Copelata > Oikopleuridae > Oikopleura > Oikopleura vanhoeffeni. The sequence continues at coordinate 105,081 of SCLH01001428.1, forward strand.
AAGTTAAAATAGGTTATTTTCTGGTGAAATATTGATAATATTATATTATGCATGCATCACCAATTAGGGATCCCGAGCAAAAAATTAGCTACCCGATATAAAGGTTTCGATTATAAAATGTTAGATGATAATCTTGAGCAGAATTTTTGCACAATCCGAAAAATATATTTTTGATCGAAAAATCCGATATGCAATAATTGCATTACAATTTCTTCAATTTTGTAAAGTCTGTAAAAAACGGATTTACAGCACCTGACACAGTGCCACCGAGTGGGAGCCAAAAGAATTTGACCTAAATTTTCAGCGCCAATAACTAACGTACAGAACTTAGATTTTAAAATTAAAAGAACTCTATTATCGAGTGACTATTTTTTGCAAAGAATCCCTACCAATAAATCCTCTCCATAATATATTTTGATAATGCTTGCGTAATATTTTACTTCAAAACACTTAATTTCGCATTCGGCTAAGCTTGTCCTATTGACGCGAAGTTTATGATCGACCCTTATTCTAAATAGAATAATATTTATCAAAAAACGGTGGTTATAGCTTACCAAGGTATCCACTTGGAATTCTAAGATAAAAATGCGATTAGCTTAAAAATTAAAGGAACATTCAGAAAAAAAAATGTGGACGAATAAGAAAATTTTATCTAACAAGAAACTGAACTTAATTTCTTCTGTATTTAGCTAGAAAAATGCTGATGCCCGAAAAGTCTACCAATTAAAAAAAACGCGTATTATAGAAAAAATTTTATGTCGTATAAATTAGGCTGTCCCATAGCGTGTTACAGGTTTTTCAGCATTGCAATTCTACGATATTTATGGAAATTTGAAAAAGTACAATTTGTTCAGAATTTTACAGAGACCAAGAAAAAAATTTCCAAAATTTTCAGAAATCAGGGCTTTTCATTGGTCGAAAATCGACTTGATCAAACTAAGAAACAGTGGTTTCGCGAGTGTTCTCCTAAATCTCCAGATTCCGATAAACTATATAATATTTTTTTCGGCTCAGTTTTTTGGAGATATCGGCACTTTAAATTTCAAAAATTGCCATTTTTTGAAAAATTTACGACATTTTGGCATAAATTGTGAAAAAATCGGCTTGTGGAAATTGTGCGACTATAACTTAAAGATAGCTCTCGTAAATGCGCACACATAACATTTAAAATGTTTTAACAAAAAGAATTCGCCGAGGCTGATTTTTTCGAAGCAAATTAAAAAAAAATGGTAGTTTTTGGCATTTTATTTCGAAATATTCATTTACATTTTTAAATTTTATGATCTACAATGTTTTTTAGCAATTTATATGATTGAATATGATAAAGCGCTAAAGCTTGATCAATTTTAAAATATATTGAATATTCGTTATAAATATCTTAATTATGATGGCCTTGTAGTAACTTTACGCAGAGAGCCTAAAGAATTCGGCGTGTATGTAATGGTAACATGATACACAAAATCAACGTATATGAACCAATAAAAACAATGTCAAGGACAGGTTTCTGATGTTCAAAAGTCCTACAAGGCGCAAGTATCATTGTTATAAGAATCGCCATTATGGGCTTAACAATTATAGACGGATTTGAAAGTAAGAATTTTCAAAAATAAAAAATCGGTTAAGTGTGACTTAAGCTTTCAGAGTCTTTGAGCTCTACGGCAAGATAAAGCAGCCTTGATAAAACCTTTCGCGGTGAGTCAACTGATTTATTTGTGGACGACCACTATTTTAACCTCCCTGTGAACCCGAGGACTAAAAGGGTGCACTTTTCGCACGCTTAAAACAGTTTTGTTTTTAAATTCAAACCAGAAAATCCTATGTCTTAGAATGACCAGCAAAAAGTTGTTTACAAGATAACTTAAACACATTAAACCGATTTGAAATCTTATTTCAATCGTCATGTAAAAACTAATGCTATCAGCCAAGTCGTTAAAAATAGCGCTAATTCATGAGATAACTCATAATTCGCTACCTGTTCCCCCGAGGGAATTAAACCAAGTTTTTTCATCCACAGTGAAAATATTTCAACTAATTCGTAATTTTATTTTAATAACTGTCGGTCACCTCGCGAAAACCGCAATCAGAGCTCGAGAATTTCCTCGAATCGGGTCAATGAGAGAAATTTGTAGATTCATGTTTAGACGAAGTTTAAAATTCGAATTGATCGGCGAAACTAAATTTATATTTTTCTTTGAACATAAGCTCAGTACGTAAAGATTATGACTTAACAATGTAATTGACGAATTTCCACAGGAACTGTTTTTTATAAGAATTTCGCAGTTTATCAGATTTTGGTAGCGGAATGAGATTTTTTAATTTAAAAATGCTATTTTTCGTACAGAAAATTATTGATTTTTTGAATTCGGCTAATATGAGAGAGAATGTCCGCCATCTAGAAATAACCCGTTGTCAACTCAAATAAAAAATCAAGAAGGTCGAGAATAACCATGTAAACAGCTACTGTCCAGGTCGAAATCTTCGAAAATTAATTTGAAGATATCTGATATTTTTTCTGATTAGATGGAGTGAAATACGTGCGATAAAACTTTTTCAGAAAAGTTGCAAATAAAATTGGGAAATTTTTTGGAAATTTTTTATACGATTATAAAAAATTGATGGTAAATTCCAACACTTATATATTTTCAGTGACCAGTTTTAAGCTTTAAACCAGGCGCTACGATATTATATTTTTTTTTTAAATTTCACGTGGAATATAAATTTTTTCTTGCATTTATATTAATTTTGTTGCCATCAAAAATCTGCAATTTTGAACTTTCACATCGGCGTTCAATAATTTTGGAAGGAAGTTTTTTTTTAAAGGTTCTCACAACTTGAAAGATGCCACACCGTGGTATGTTTACAATATACTAAGAAAAAACCAAAGCGAGCAGGTTTCATTGGTTTTTTTTTCAGAAATCGTCTTTTTTCATCGATTTTTGACGTTTCGTTATTTCAGACCGCGTATAACTCGAGATTATCGACATTCTATTAAAAAAAATACTTGGCATTATCAGTTGAATTAGGCGCACAATTTTAAGACTTCAATATTTTTTTCGATAAACTTTTTTTCCAAACATCAGAAAGCTGTATTTTCAAGATTTCTTTGGTGCATTTGACCTCAAATTTTTTTTCCTGGACCCAAAAATTTGACAATAAAAAATTTACTTTTGGTTCTTGATGTTTTGGGCCTGAACATCAAAAAGGTGAGTAACTGGAGACAGCTAGTATAATAACATTTTTAGGACATAATCCACGCCGGTTTCAAGCAAAATGAGAAAAATATTCGAAATGACCCGTACCCATATCGATTAATAATTAATTCGCGCTTTTGAAAACGAAATCATTTGATAGCTCTACCTGAGCACAACTTCTCAGAGATGAATAAACTTTAAAAAAAATGGTCCGAACCAGATATACACCATTTCAGTTATCTCAGAAAATAATCTAAAATTGTCTGATTCAGTTTTATTTATTACTCACTAATATTTCTGCACAGTCTCAGGACTTAAAAAACTTCATCGGGAGGTCGTTCCAAAAGCCGAATTATATAAAAGTGTTTATATAACACTGACTTTTGACACGAAATTTTGAAAGAGTTCCTATCCTTACCAATATCAGTGTCCTGTACGAATACAGTGAATGAAAAATGTGCCGGTAGATGGCAATACAAACCACATACACTGAATACTACACACATTTGGTTTGTAATCCTATCGGCGCAATTTTGATTCACTGTATTCGGTACAGGATATAACAGTCTATCTTTCACTTCGAAATTTTGTGTCAAAAGGTCAGTGGGCATATCGATTACGGCGGCCAAAATGTCATGTTGGTCACAATTTATTTTCAGCCAAAAACCTGGAGACAGACAAGAGCTAATATTTTGACTTTGGGGTGGCCTTAATGTCAATGTGTCTAATATGACATTCTGACCGCCCTCGAACATGAATGCCTCAAAAATGAAATGCTGGCCGCCCTCATATATTTGTCTGAAATAACAATATTGTCTAAATAAAAATTTGTCTGAAATAACAATATGGCCGCCCATAATTAAAAATGTGTACTCTTGAAATTATTGCCGCCGTGATTGAGAAAGTATGCATTAAAAACACCAAAAATGTGTATTCCTATTAATTCGCTTTCAATTTCATGTACACTTAATCCGTTTAGAAAATAAGGATGGCTTGACAACGATGGCTCACTTTCAGATAAGGACCGTATCATGGGGTAAAGTTACTCTTCTTTATCATAAAATGATATTTTATTAAAACATGAGCAAAATCGTATTAAGGACTGTTCATTATAAGAGCTGTAAAAATGATAAAGATACTTTTTGAAACTATTAGTACCAGTGGTACTGTACCACATAATAAGGTTAATAAGCAACAGTTGTTTTATCGCATGATAAGGTCCTGATCTGAGAGTAGGCCATAGTTATTGAGCCAATTTAAAATTTGTACGTACAAAGTTGAGATGAAATTTTTGGGGAAAATTTAGGTTTATTTTTCAATTGCTGAATAATTTCTAGAATTATTTAATATTGTTTTTGCTAAAAATGTTTTTTTTGGGATTTCTCACAAGTATTCTTATTTCAAACTTAGATTCTGGGCACTGTCTAGGGTGTCACGGTGACACTGTCACCTGCTAAGGCAAAACAGACGATAAGAGAGGTCAAAAATCCGAAGAAGCCAACATAATGATTTTTGCAATTAATTGGAAAATTTTTTAGATTTTTTCCAAAACTTGTCTAAATGACGTATCATTTCGAATTCTGATATATGAATAATACGTACCACACACAATAAAGAAACTTTTGTGAACCTATTAGGTCCTTATAATTAGGTTGATAAGAAACAGTAAATTAACCGCATAGTACGGTCTTAATCTGAAAGTAAGCCAAAGTTATTTTGTCAATCTTACAATTTCTACGGACTGAGTGTTAGACTGTCACCTATCAGATTTGGGGCACTAAGTGGACATAAAATTGTAAGCTGAAATTAAGGTTAATTTTTCTGGCTTTTTCTCAAGGAGTACAATTTTTTTAAAGTGACACATGCACAATATTTATAGACAAACGGGGCTTCAAAATGAACTATCTCAGATAGTCTATCTTCCGCCATGTGTTAAATGTCCTTAAAACTTTATGCCTTTACTTTCGCGCTTAACCCTCGTTCGACCAATGAGAGCACCGGATATCACTACTTTGGCCAATAAGAGCGTCGAAAATAAGTTTAAACGCGAAGACGAAAGTAGAGGCCTAGGAATCCCCTTTTGAGATATGACATAGCAAATTTTCTATTTAGAACACATGAATCTAATCAAAATACAATATAGGACTTTTTTGTATTCCCGTATCGTCCTAAAAATCATGTTACTGTATGAATGACGAAATAACTATGCTACAAAGGTCGTGATCATATAAAATTGAAATTATTCAAACAAGCTCGGTGTGTGTTATAGGCTACAACTTATAGCCCGCTGATAACGAAAACTTGTTAATTTTTGGGAAAATTATAGATGTGGCTATTTAAAGATTAGGTTATTTTTTTGACAAGGTATCAAACCAGTGAAAGCCAGGAAACGTCCAACCTTCCTAAAAAACACCGAATTATAAATTTTAACCATTCTAAAAAATAATTTCAATTGACTTTTTTACGCTGGTTCTGTAATTTAAAGTCTGAATATAAAAAATTAGACATGCAATTGTATTGATTTATCCTATTGCTTCATATACATGTCGCGACATGTCGCTTGCTATATCCATTATTATCCCCGGGTCACTTTAAAAACGTATTTGCCTGTTAAAAGAATAGGGAATAAGTTTTTAAAATGACCCGGGGATAATAATGGATATAGTTTTTCTTCCAAAATCTGCTGTTTCTACCGACAAAATAAGGTTCCCATTTTATGTTAAAAAAACATGTTTTCAATATTTTTTCTAGAACATATTGACGACTGACATAAATTTTAGTTTCCAGAGAAAACTTTAAGAATGATGGCTTAACTACATTTATTCAAATTAAGCAGGACGGTTTGAAATAGGGAATTTCAAAGGTTAAAAATGGGTATCGTCGATACCGTATCGACGAAAATTGGATAAAACGCTTAATTTTAACTTGCCAAAAACATTACTCTCGAAATTTGACCAAAAAATAAATTTTTTGGAAAAAAATTTCAAAAACCAAAAAATCCTGGGTTTTTAAATAACCAAAAATAAATCTACAAGATGGGTCAAAAACATCGATGCCTATTTTTGACTTTTGAAATTTTTTAATTCAAATCATTTAGGTCCAAATAAAAGCTATACGATCAATAAAGATTCGCAATTTATGATCCGGCAGGGTACTCTGGGGCAACAGACCTACCAATTTTAATTAATTATAGGTAGGGACCGCCCCTGGGAAAATCGTTTAAAAATTTTAACCAAATAACGAAATTAGCCACCTGCACCAAAATTCTTAAATATTCAGATTGCATTTTCTACTTTTTTCTAAATCGGATATTTTCCGGTCAAAAACTAGCTTAAACAGTTTTAATCGTGGTTCCTTGCCAATCAAAACTTCCCCACTTTTTCATTGGTTGTCCAGCTGCCAAAATTTTTCCCGCCGACAAACATCTCTTTTTGATATAATATTCCTGCGATATAACCATTTTTAATTTTCTCTATTTTTTTTCGAAGAAACTTTTTCTCTGATATTTTATTTTTTTAATTTCTTCTCAAAATCTCAATGTATATCTGGATTATCACCTCGAGAGGGTGTGGTCCGGCGAGGAGAATACACAAAACTAACCATACTGCAGAAATTATAATAATTTAGAATAATAAAGAAATCTAGAATATAAATTATGACATTTTTTGGGATAATAATTTTGCTTTGGGCCCAGATACGTAATTCGTATTTTTTATGGGCGAGTGTCCTAGGGTAACATAGCCAATGACACGCCTTGTTTTTTTCAGATACTCTACTGATGACGCATGAATAGCAGGTCCACCATTAAAATCGACCTAAAGAAATAATAAGTGGATTGTAATGAAATGACATTCTTAATCGAAAAAATAATTGTGTAGTTTTTGATTTAACTCCCACAGTCTTTTTACGGTCACGCGTGACCGTGACCCGTTTAGTCGCAATTTAGGACCCTTATTCATTCATTATGAAATATTTACAAAGGAATTGATCAACTATTTAAATAATTGACGTTTGTACGTTTTTTTCCTAGAAATTTTTACTGTATTACAGTACTTATTTTTTGCAAAAAAAATTCAAATCATCAAAAAAAGACTTGGAGCAGAATCAGAAAAAAAATCTAAGACTTTTTTCCGATTACACCATAGCCTGAAAAGGATCACGTGACCGTATATTCAAGGAATAAGGTTGGCCAAAATAGTACTGTTTTTTTTTAAATTACTTAAATCAATTTTTAAAAATAATGAAGTGGTTCTTTCAAAGTTTTTAAGACTTTTTCTTCATTACACCAAAGACCAAAAACGATCACGTGACCTTCAAATCAAGAAATAAGGTTTTGGGTCAAGTACATAAATAGTAGTCAGATTAAGCCGAAAAATTTTGTTGGGTAATAAACACCTAATTTAAGAGTTTTGAACATGATGGTTTCTTCCAAATGGGTCACGTGATCTTATTTCTCAAGAAATAAGGATAAATATATGACATATTTCAGACCTTATTTTTGAATTATTTCGTCACGTGATTTCATTCGGACTGTACCGTAATGAGAAAAA
>SCLH01001428.1:128041-141169 GCA_004367855.1 Oikopleura vanhoeffeni
CAACAAAATTAAATTAAAAATATAATTACCCTCTTTTTCGGCCTTCGGCCGATTTAGGGCTCATTTTTCAACAAATTTAAATTTTAAATGTAATATCCCCTTTTATCGGCCTTCAGCCGATTTGGGTATCATCTTTTAGCAAATTTAAATTTAAACCATAATTTCCCCTTTTATCGGCCTCCGGCCGATTTGGGGCTAATTTTCCAACAAAATTAAATTAAAAATATAATTACCCCCTTTTTCGGCCTTCGGCCGATTTGTGGCTCATTTTTCAACAAAATTAAATTGAAAATGTTATATCCCTCTTAGTCGGCCTTCGACCGATTTTGTGCTCATTTTTTAACAAATTTGAATAAAAAACACAAAATCCCTTTTTATCGGCTTTTGGCCGATTGAGGGTTCATTTTTTAACAAATTTCAAGCGTCAAAAACTACCCTAGATCAAAAGTTTTCAAATTCAGAGCCTATTAAATTTATTATAGAAAATATTTTTTGATCATTTTGAGAGATCTTTTTAAAATTTTGTGGATTTTCTGCATGAATATAAAGCAGACACTTTTAATTTTTCGAAATGTTTTTGTTATTTTTTGAAATTTTAATTGATCTTCTTTATAATTTTTTGTCATTATTTTTTCAAAATTTTATTTTTTTTATAATTTTAATCAAAATTACCGAACGAATCAAATGACAGAGGTATTTGTAACCCCTATTTCGGCCAAAAATACGATTTTTCGAACTAAATTATCATTTTTTTTCAAAAAAAATGGATTTTTGAACAAAAATATTCATATCAAAAGACGCGCAATAAAATTTCACACAAACCAGTATATTTGGAAAATCAACTCTAAGTGGTCGATTTTGGCCGAAAATCGATTGGTGGAATAGCTACCTATATTACTCACGCTTATAAAACTTATTATATGACATAAATAACATTAAACATATAATATGGGGATGCATCCCTGGGGATACATCCCTAGGGATGCATCCCTTTTTTGGGGATAGATGGGGATAAAAAGGGATGGGATGCATCCCATCCCCAAATTGGGGATAAAATGGGGATGGGGATAGGGATGGAAAAATCGGCTAGGGATGCATCCCTTTACAAGCCTGATGTAAACTATCGATTCGATGCGTCATTTCAAATCAGATATCAATAATACAATTAACTCATAGTGCTTTTCGAGATTAAGAGATAATTTTGATGAAAACATTGGATTGTTTATAAACAGAGCAGAAACAAAGTGTTAGCGGTTTAATACCACAAATTTCAAAATCTCAAATTTAGACTTTATTCGTATTACTTATGGACTTAAGTGTGTTAATAGTGATCAGAAGACGGATTTTTTTTATTATCTTATAAACATTTGATGCCTTTATATTATTATTTTTTACAAATTTTTTTCATAGGATTTTAGCAAATTATTCGACTTATATTATCAACAAAGAAAAAATATATATTAATAATGAATCTTAGATTATACGCTTGATTTAAACAGGTAATAATAATAATGGTAACGCGTGACCATATGATTCTATGGGTCCAGAAATAGTCTGCAATTCTGAGCGTTAATAAAAAATTAAACAAAAATACTAAATGATTCGCCTTAATTTATAGTATTTGTGTTGCATTTTTTCAATTTATTTAACTCGGCACTGCTGGGTCAGCAGACGTGCTGCAAAAAATCGTATTTTATGCGAATCTGCCGGAAACCAAGATCAAGAGTTGGCAGTATAAATAGTCGATTTTGTAAAACATTCACTTTGTTGAACTTTGAATATATCTAAGAAGGGGTTCTCAAGTAAATCTGGGGGTCTGGAGATCCACTTCTAAGATAAAGAATTTCGATTAGGGGAGCTCCTGATTTGAATTTTGTCTTTTCCAAGATCATAGAAAATTTTTGAAAACATTTTGATATCTCTCCAGTCTTTCGAGTCATACAAACAATTAATATTTTTAAATAAATTTTTCGACAAAATCACATTCTGATTTTAATTTTTTAAATTTTTTTAAATTGTTTTTCCTATTTTTTTAGAAGTAAATCTCAGTTTACTCAGTGACAATATAAATTCAGTGATATAAATTATTACACCTATCAAATTAACGGTTTCTCATTGGAAGTAACGTTTGCTCATTTTAAGAAATGATTTTGTCTGAAAATTAACCCTTATGGTAATTTTGAATAAAGATAATTTTTTTCAAATTTCACTCGATAGCAAATTTGAAGTGATGACTTTTTTCACAATGTAATCGTTAATTTAAATGAATGATGTATTTTTACGCAAATGATCTTCAGTTTCTTTAGATGTGGGACAATTAGAAAATAATTTTATTTTAGCTTTTTTACTTTGTGAAATACCAAGTCTGTCGAAAATGACATGAGATGTTGTGCTTGAAAAAATTTCAAACTTTAGTCATATATTGATATTTTGAATTATTATAAATCTCAAAAAAAATGTTATCCAGTAAGTCAAAAATATTTTTTTTAGTAACCATGTGAAGGGGGTAGTGTCCGCAAAAAAATAAAGCTGACAATCTGATATATCCCTTTATCACCTTTTGGTTAGAATGCGTAGCCACTACGCCTTTTAACGTGTGATTTTAACGTTGTGGCTACGCATTCTAACCAAAAAGTGATAAAGGGATATAGTACTAAACCGCTCCCCCCCCCCAAAAAAACGATTGGTCATAGTTTTGTAGCTTTTCTATGCTCAGTTTTCCCACTAGAGGGGGGCAAAGTCGAAAACGAAGGTACAATAACGTGGAGTATCGTTTTACCAACGGAATTCCATCTAAAAAACGTTTACTATCTTTATAGCGCAAGTTCGAATCCCACTAATGTTGTCTAAGTGCTTGCTTGAGTGATTACACACCGATCAAATTTAGCAGTTCCAATATCAAGCACCCTTGCCTATAATCATGCTCAAGACAGTCACTAAGACAACATTAGTGGGATTCGAACACGCNATATCCCTTTAACACCTTTTGGGTGATTTGAAAGATGTAGGTTGGGGGAGCCAATCCTAACACTCCTGAGACCCCTTCTAGCCACTCATGAGGCCGCTTTCTCTTCTTTTCAGCCTACATCTATCAAATCACCCAAAAGGTGTTAAAGGGATATTGATATTTTGAATTATTATAAATCTCAAAAAAAAATGTTATCCAGTAAGTCAAAAATATTTTTTTTAGTATCCATGTGAAGGGGGTAGTGTCCGCAAAAAAATAAAGCTGACAATCTGATATATAGTACTAAACCGCCTCCCCCCAAAAAAACGATTGGTCATAGTTTTGTAGCTTTTCTATGCTCAGTTTTCCCACTAGAGGGGGGCAAAGTCGAAAACGAAGGTACAATAACGTGGAGTATCGTTTTACCAACGGAACTCCATCTCAAAAACGTTTACTATCTTTATAGCGCAAGTTCGAATCCCACTAATGTTGTCTAAGTGCTTGCTTGAGTGATTACACACCGATCAAATTTAGCAGTTCCAATATCAAGCACCCTTGCCTATAATCATACTCAAGACAGTCACTAAGACAACATTAGTGGGATTCGAACACGCACTATAGAGATAGTAAACGTTTTTGAGATGGAGTTCTGTTGGTAAAAGGATATCAATGAGTAAAAAAATAGTTGTTTTTTTGTCTGACAAAGAAAAATACAGTAGATAACTAAGATTAGTCCAAGAGTTTTGCAGATAACTTTTGTTCTAGGATCTTAAAACAATTTGGCACGAAAAAATCCGAGAGGAGATTTCAAGGATAAAAAGACATCGATAAAAAATAATTTCTATGTAAAACTAAACATCCTTGTTCAAAACAGTGTATAAAAAAACACATTTTTGGGCAGAACTTTTGTTTAAAATCGAAAAAAAGAATTTGGCCAAAAAAATTAAAGGTTATTATTTTACAGTCACGCTCGTTCAAAACTAATAAAATGGGATGTAAAATTAAATATCCTTGTGCATTTCAAATTTCGACTTTGACGCCTTCTTGTGGCGTCACCTTTTTTTGAATGACTGCCAGACCACAACCAAAATTTCTTTCAGGGTCAGCTTAGTATTATATCAAATTTTCAGCCTAACTATTTTTGCAAACACTACCCCCTTAAATGACCAAAAAAAAATCTGTACAAGATCAGCCGATAAAATAAGCACCCAGTTTTGATGGTTTTACTTAAGGGGATTGTGGGTGCAATAGTTATTTGCAACCACGGTCTCAAATTCGGTATTATTTTTCTTGTATCCGACCATTCAGCACATAAAAAATTGATTGCAAGCAAAAAAAAATTTACTATCGAATAACTATTTCTAGAACATTGGATTTGCTTGCAAAAAACATTTATTTATATACAATTCCAGACATAGGATAGTCTCAAATCACAAAAAATAATAATCACAGCAAAAAATTACACTAAATGGAAGTATTTCAATATAGTAATTTTTACAATTTGCGCTTTTTTCAATATTTCAGAGTTTTAAGGCCTAATCAATGTATAGATGGCTCACATTAAATCAGCATAAAAGTAGTGATTGCGAGAAATCTGAAAAAAAATATTTGAAATTTTGTCAGGCTATAATTTCACTAGATTAATCGAGAATGGATTTATGAAAAAAAGAAAAGAAATCGCTGTACCGTTTCGTGAGTTAACTTTGATTTGTAAAATAATGTATATTTTGGCCTATATTTAACGTATAGGCCAATGCATTTTAAAAAATAAATTTTTTCGGCGAATTAAGGATGGAGATTTAAAAAAATTTTCAGGCTACATTGTAGAAAATGTTTTCTGACAAATAATTATCGCATAATGTAATTTTTGGATTACGTGATATGAAGTTAAACTTCAATGAAGATAAAAAGAAGCAATTAGGTTTAATGCATTTAGTCGTTAATTTTTAAATATTTTCTAGATATTTATCAATTTCATACATTTCAAGGTTACGAACTACAATGTGCAATTGAAAACATAGATGTCCACTTAATTATCACGAAATATATTTGAGTTTTAAAAAGGGCTTATTTCTCCCCCAGCACATTGCTGGAAGCACCCACAATCCGCTCAAATTCAATATTACGAATTGTCAGTTAGTTTTTAACTTGCTGACATACCAGCATATTTTATAATGTAAAAAATCCTGATAAATATGACAATCAACCAATGACAACATATATGACTATCGTATAAACTTAGTTTTAGTTGGCACATTATAATCAGAATTTATCAATTAACGAGTTTAATCAATGATATATGTTGCATTGCATTTAACGAGCAATAAAATCACAATTTTAATTGATGGATCATTACTTACGAGTAAATTCAGATCGGTGCCAAAAACTATCTTATTTTGATATCAGCTTTATCTGATTTAAGCAATAATATAAACAAAACACATTTATTGATTTCCGGACAGATATTTATTTTTATTGTCATATTGTCAAAATAACTCAATTTTAATAAGTTTTATCATAAACTTTTATGGCTGATAAAATATTTATTATAAATAATGAACTTTTCCACGCTTGTACAAATAAGGTTAAAACTAGGGACGAAATCAATCTCCATTATCAAGCAATTTTTTGCATGTTAAAAAATCACTATAAACTATTAGCCGTCTGAATGGCACTAACTGTACTAAGAAAAATCAGCGAAGCTGGATTTCAGCTCTGTGCAAGCTTACTTCATCGCAAAAGTGATTTTAGTGATCGGGTGTGCAGTTAGTTTTTTTCGCAAAAAAAAACTTTTTACTTTCACACCGATAATGGCCGTTAAGCCGAAACGTCAATAAAAACTATCTATGATAGAATAAAATGATTTCCGGAGAGAAATAACTTTCCGGTCTTTGAAGTCACCTAGTCACCAAACTTGTCGTCTGAGAGATGTGAGACTACCACCATCGTGATTTTTGGGACCGAATTAGTCTTGACCCAAAATTTAAGAAAAAAATTAAAAGTGAACTAAGGGGGTCGGTGCTATTTCACAGATACGAATATGGGCTCTATATGAAAAACTCTTTTCTGGGTTTATATATTCCCCTCAATATATACAATGTATACCATCAAGTGTGTCATAATCCACGCAACTTTTGTAACTACAGAATTTTCGAATTATCGCTTTTTTAGAAAATTTTGAGTTCGAATTAAACTTTTCGAATTCGACAAATTATGGGAAATTTTTGAAAAAAGTTACAAATATTATTAAAAAAAATGTCTTATTTTTTGTTCATATTTTATTCATTATTTATTTCAAATTGACAAAAAAACACCCTTCAAAATGGAGACTTTAACTCGTAGACTTGATTTCTGCCATCAAGCTGCCATTCACCATTTAATCGTATTTTACGACGCTTAATCATTAATGACAAGATCAGTTATAAAGTTACAGATGAACTTTAAAACATTATGACGTTTTTTTGGATTTAATCACAATGACAACTTTGTCATTTCTCACACAATGACCTGTTTTTTCAAAGTCATTTCTCACACAATGACTTTTTTTTCAAGACACATTTCTCACACAATGTCATTTTTTTTTAAATTTAAAATGACTTTTTTTTCAAAAATAAATGACTTTTTTTTCAAAAANGTCATTGTGTGAGAAATGACAAAGTTGTCATTGTGATTTCACCCAAAAAAAAGTCATAATGTTTAAATGATCTTAAGTCATTGTGCAAGAAATATCAGCCTTGTCATTGTGCAAGAAATGTCGCCTAGGGCTGATATTTCTTGCACAATGACTTAAGATCATTTACCGTCAAAATGACATTTGTGCGTTTTTTTTTGAAAATTTTTACTGTATTACAGTACTTATTTTTTGCGAAAATTTTTGGAATTATCAAATAACACCTTTCATCGTGATCAAAAAAAAATTTCAAGCCTTTTTTTATTACACCATAGCCCAAAAATGATGACGTGACCGTATATTCAAGAAAATAGTACTGTTTTTTTCAATAATTGCTTAAATCACTTTTTAAAAAAATGAAAAAGTTTTTTAGAAGTTTTTAAGACTTTTTTTCAATTAACCAAAGTCCAAAAACGATCACGTGACCTTAAAATTAAAAAAATAAGGTTTCGGTTCAAGTACACAAATAGTACTCTAATTACGCCGAAAAATTTCAAGGACTAATAAACACATAATCTTAGAATTTTGAACAATAACCGCAGTTTTCCAAAAAAACGTCACGGTGATTCTTATTTTTCAAGAAAGTAGGGATTTATTTATGACATATTTCAAACCTTATTTTTGGATTATTTCGTCAGCGTGCGTTTTTATTTCGGAATTGGTGTTAGATGAGAAAAAAGTTTTAAAAGTTGAAGTTCTCAACAAATGTTTTTAACGTAATTTGACAGTACTTTTTCAAATTTACCGTATATGGTTATCGTAATAATCAAATAACCCATCATCTAGAGACTTGTATAGTACCCTCAAAGAATCGAGATGATCAACTTTTGATGAAAATATTAGCAACTATGGGTCAATTTGATGTACTGAAAGGACGCCAAAGAGCAAAATCCTCTGTGATAATCTGACCATTTTTTGGCTCTCTAGTGGACCTTTAAGTAAATAATTGACCCATAGTTGCTAATATTTTCATGAAAAGTTGACCCTTCGCGATTATTTTGGTGGTATTTTCAAGTTAGTACTTAAAATTATAATTATTTTTAGACAAAGCAATAGCAAATCATCTCGAAGTTAATATGAGGTAGTTGTTAAATATAAATAAAGGTTAATTTCATCTTATTGTTGCACTTTTGTGTGTAACTGGAGAGCATTTTCGCAACTTTTTATTTTCTTATCCCCATTAAATGCCTTTTTATGGGTTTAAAAAAAAATATTTGTAAAGCAAATTGGCTAAATTGTATTTAAAAATATTAAAAAAAATATGTTAATAATGAAACTTTGCTTATATGGCTCGATTTTCAGAATGGCAGCTAGATGGCAGAAATCAAGTCTGGGTACAGACTCACTTCTAAAGTCTACGAGTTAACTTTTCGCGTAGGTGACCACATATTTTTTATATGCTCTTTGGAAAATCATATGACATGGTTTTGTGATTTTTGCTTAAAAATATTTGGAAATATTTTAAAAATTTTCCTGATTTCTTGTTCAAACTTTCAAATTTTTAAACTTATTTTTCTGGAATCACCGGCTGAAAATATTGAGAATGCCACGTTTTATTTTATTCAAATATGTCTTCGTTTTGTTTTTTCGTTCTTGTTTATACTCTGAATCATAATTTTCGCAACAAAACTACGGTTTGGCAGAAATCCATCAAAGCCCTTTTTTATCCAGAACAAAAAAAATATTTCACCGAAATTTGTCAAATTGGTAAGCCGACTCGATCACTGTTCAAAATTTATTTCATTCAACTCATGAAAAAAAATATTTCTTTCGATGTGCTAAAATTTCGGTTTTTCTCGTCTTTTTTCAAAATTTTAAATTTTCGATTTTGACGTAGAAATCGTATAAAAACAAATTAAATAAATTTTAAACGATGGTCGAGACCGTTTTTACGATTACTGATTAATAAAAAATAAAAATAAATTTAACCTTAATTTAGACACATTCGATAGCAAACGCACGTTTTTGAGTGTTTTTTCAAAATACGATTTATAAAGGAAAAATAATTGATCTGAATAGAATAAGATTATACGAAGTAAGCTCAAAAGTGGCAACTTTTGTTTTTAAAACTTTTTATTTGAAAATTTCAAAGTGGCAAAAAGTTTACTATCAAGAGAAAAAAATTGAAAAAGTGCAAATCTGTCAAATTACCGACCCCCAGTTTACCAAACTGAAGATCAAATTTCTCGGCAATACGCGTTTGTTTGTTTTTTAAATCCTAGTAACTATTTTTGCAAAAAAATCTCAAATTATCGCAAAAAAATATGAGGCAAATTTGTATGATAAAGTATGGATGAGAAATTGCATTTATTTACTCTAAAACGCTTCTCTAGCTAATCAGCGCGCTTCACCTTAAGAGGGTTCTGGGTGCTGGATTGCATGCAGAAATTATGTTTTTATGTTATATAAATGAAACAAACAAATACAATTCTCGGGTGAATAAGCGGCTTATTATAAGCCCTAAGAAATCAATTGCGACTTATTAAAATTTGCTATTTCGAAGTTTATTTTTAGAGTTTTAACCAAAATTAGCATATCACATTTATATGTACAAAAATGTTATTTGAATAGCAAAATTGAATTCTTAGGTGAATACTTACCAAGAAAAGTATGTTTTTAAACGTCTGACACTATTATTAACAGAAATTAAGCTTCTAATTGTTTGTTTTTATTAATTTCGTCGAATCTTTTCCAATAAAAAATTTGTCTTTCTCAAATAAAGTTAACGAGTTATTAGACGTGATACATTGAGGGTTTTTTTGAATTTTACGAAAAACCTAAACGTAAATATGCAATTATTCGACGTGAAACGTCTTCTCTATTCAGTTTTTAGTAATTTTTGTCAGAAAATGAATCAAGTTGTATGTAGACTCCGCCAGTTATTTCCTGCTGGCAAAAATTTCTAGGCCAATAAAATCAATTTCGTAAAGATCGTTACAGCTTTGTTACGAATTCAGAAATAATTTCATAAGCATAATAAGTATAAAAAGGGTTCGTGAAACAATATTTGTTTTTCATTTTTATGTTTAAGTATCCCAATCAAAAGTTATAGACTTTTCGAAAGTAGTGAAAAATACCCAGCAAATAGCTGTGTTAGCACTCAGAAACCTCTTAACCCCACTCTTCATTATATCAGATTTCTATAAATTAGCGAGATAATGTTCTGATTAAAAGTTAATTTGATATCTTGAAGAACAGCAAATTTTAGACGTACAATGAGTTTCAAATATTTTCCAAGAGAATATTTTCCAGAGAAACCGTTCATCTCAGCTAAAGGACACGTTTCAGAAAGGTAGCGATGGACGAGATTCTAGGTTTATCGATTTGTCAAAAAATTTAGATTTCTAAGTTCAACGAAAAAGTAATTTGCGGCTTTTGAGGTTAACAACTTTGGGAGCCAAGATTAGAAAAATGCAGATAAGCTTCCAACAAAATTAACAACAATACTTTTTGGTTCACTTTCAATTGAAACCATACTTCATGTATATACCCACTGGACCGTTGACATGAAATTTCTGACCAGTCCAATATTATAGTGTTAAATAGAACGTTTGTGGCCTTTTTGATTAAATGTGTGCGTCTTTTTTTTGTTTCGGTATAAATAAATAAGAGTTTTTGGAATGTTGGTTAATTTATCAGAGGATTGTATAAATAGAAGTGTGGAAGAGATTGCGACTGACCCACGCAACTCATTGTCTAAATATTTGGCCTTTCATAATCTTTCATCAAACTCACCTGCGATTGAAACCGCCCTCACAAATTCATCTCTCCCTTAGCATGTGTTGTGTATAAGGCCACAAACAAATTATTTATTTAAAACGGTTTGTCCCGTGGTTTTCCCATAATCGTCATGACTAGGGTTGGTTCACCTAAATAAACTACCTTAGTTGATTTTGTGGAAATAAGTTGCTTGATGGTCCAAATAGAAATTTCAGCTTATTGCACACAAAATTGTTAAACTTTTATTTGCAGAAATTATTTCGTTTGAAGGCGGTACGCGACGCCATTTAGTGAATTTCAAACGTCTTTTTTGAGCTGAATTATAGTCCAAGTTTTTCACGTTTTGAGACCTAAGAAATATTTGTCGTCTTACCAGTCGTCTTACCGGGTTGAAAATTGAATTTTTGCCCTTATGATAATAAAATCATATTTTCGAGGTGAGAACAGATGTTGGTTTTTTGAACATACTTCTTTTTCTTAGTATTTAAACTCGAATTTGTGTAAAACGGAAAAAAACTTTTTGGAAATCATATTTGCCGAAACCAAATGAAATTTTTTTTGATATCTCTTTCGGGGAGAAAAATATTTTTCTTATCACACATACATATCTAAGTCTATGCTTGAACAAAATCGAAGTCCCCGTTATCACCAGATGTTGATATCACTCTTTTCATTGAAGTGAGATACTACTACACAACTATTTATCGTCATTAAACAATTATGAATATTCCTGAAAAATAAAGAAAAATAAAGTCTCCAAAAAAGGCGAAACTCATATATTCTGTATAGAATATATGAGTTTTTCATCTTTTTGAGACTTTTTTTGTCTTTATTTTTTAAAAATATTCATAATTGTTGAAAAGCGAAAAACCGTTGATATCAACATTGATATCAACATCTGGTGATAACGGGGACTTCGATTTTATTAAAGCATAGACTTAGATAGGTATATGTGATAAGAAAAATATTCTTCAACGTGAGGAAATTTTCTCCCCAAAAAAGATATCAAAAAAAAATTTCGTTTAGTTTAATACGAATTAATATTTCATTTAAGCAAATACGATTTTCAAAAATGTTTTTTTTTTGGGAATCGTTTTGACTTAATTCGAGTTTTAAATCTAAGAAACCGAAGCATGTTCAAAAAACCACGTTTTAAGACCACGTTGTTATTAAAAAAATAGACAAAATTTCAAATTTCTTTTCTCATTTAGTTCCGGAGTTTTTGATATGATAATCTACAGCATAAATTATGCTGCATAATCTACAAAAAAATCTGTTCTCACCTCGAAAAATGATTATATTATCAAAAACGGCAAAAATTTAATTTTCGGACCGGTAAGACGACCGGTACATCATACAAAAAACTTCTGGTTATTATTTTTTAAAAATAAGACAAATATTTCTTAGGTCTCAAAACGTGAAAAACAATGGACTGTAATTCAGCTCAAAAAGACGTTTGAATTTCTCTAAATGGCGTCGCGTTCTGCCTCGCGTCACGCGAGTCGCGTACAGTACTGCCTTCTCGGCGTACTGCCTTCAAAGCGTACTGCGGCTGAGTCGCGGCGTACTGCCTTCAAAAGAAGATAAAAATTATCAAGAAAAATATTTCTCCATTGTCAATGGACCATTGAGCTTTTCAAGTTGCCAGTTAAATGCAAAAAAAAAGAGTTTCTTGATATCTCCTATGGTTTTCCCGTTATCGCCATGACTGGGGTGGGTTGACCTACAAAAAACTATCTAAGTCCACACAAATTCTTTAGCTGCACATTGATGTGCATTTCGAATGTGTAATTTCAAACTTTAAGTTATAAGTGGACTTACAGAAATGTATAACTCTGAAAAAATTTTCCTTTTACCAGTTGAATCATTATTCTATTTCGGTTACTTTTTGATCTCGTATTTGAGACTTCTTTTGTTTCTCATTCTTATTTCTCATTTTTAAAGTAAATAATCAAAAACATTTTTGAGACTGAGATTAATTTTATGTGAATCTTGTGAAAAATTTATCAATAAAGATAAGCAAACTGGATATCATACAAAAACATTAAATAAAACCGAAGACCCAGCAGTGATAAGTGTAGTAAGTTTCGCACCTCGGAGCGAAACTCATATATTCAAACGTAATAATTAAGACTGGCTTCGTAAATATTCATTAATATCGCACTGGTTCAAATTTACAAATTTCTCGTAAAATTTTGATTAATCAGTGAGGTCGCCGATTTTCTACGAATTATTGCCAATTAAAATGACTTATTTACACTTTAGGGGGTACTCAACGGTTTTTAAATTCAGGTAAGGGACATAATAACTGCACCAAATAGCCTCAGGAAGGCAACAAAGTGCATTTCTGCTCTTATCATTAAAAAAAAAATTCGAGATTTTTCTCAAAATTTTCGAGTTTTTTCAGATTCTTTTTAAGTAGTTTTTTGAGAAAAAATACATAAACCTCAATTTTCATGAAAAATTCTGAAAATAAGTACAAGTGAGTAGCAATTTTTACTTCAGTTTTGCACTAGCTTCAATTTGGGGGTACTTTCGGTACAATCCGATGAAAATAAATTTCTAGAAACTCCAAAAATTGACTTCTGGTTGAACCAAATGCAATTTTCTATTAATAGGAGCAATGATTAAAAAACAATTTACGCTAGAAATTGAGAAAACATGTGTCTACGAATTCAATCAAATTTAAAAAAATCGACCAAATCGTTTTTGAGAAAATTGAGCTACAAATTCTAAAATATCCTAAAATTACGGTTTTTCATAATTCTAGAACAAGTCCGATCGAAATTTC
>SCLH01001428.1:142415-183086 GCA_004367855.1 Oikopleura vanhoeffeni
TCAAATTTTACGGAGGGTTGATTTTTTGAGATTTTTTTCCAATCTTTTACCTCTAAAAAAATTAAATGCGACCTATTGCGTCAATTAAAATTTGAAAATAGCCAGTTTTTAGGAAAGTGTTTTGTCCATGGTTGACACTCAAAACAAAGATTAATTGGTATACAGGAACAGATATTTTTTTTCAAAAGTGATATTTCAAAATTTTCAATTTTAAGTATTTCACGAAAATATTTTAATTATTAAAAAATTAATTCGAGCAATTAAATATTGTCCACAGAGTCACTTGATTAGTATATCGACCCAGAAATAATATCAGAAGTGTACTTATCTGCTTTTATAGGGGAAAATAACCATTTTTTATGAAAAATTGTGATTTTTTCATCAAAATTTTAAACCTATTTAAAAATAATTTTTGATTGATTATATATAAATCAAATCAGAAAAAACGATGACATAGGTCAGATCCTTGTGCATCCATTCCAATACCAAAATAATTTGTGAACACCACTGTGAGCTTGTATCACCTGATATGCTGTACCTTGCTCTTATCAGTAAATTTTCTAGAACTAAAAATCAAAATTCTAGAATATCAAATGTCGGATGCAAAAATATATCGTTTGAACTTCCTTATGCAAAAAAAATGAAACTCTAACTACCTTGGGCTTTCTGTAATAGGCGCTTGAACAGTCATCTATATAAAGGTGACGGTGCCTTGGCGGAAGTTTTTTTTCTGTGCTCACACGGGTTAAGAATCTTTTGAGGCATTTTGTTTGGAATTATGATAGTTTGGGTAATATGTACACTTTAAAAGACGCGCAAGAGTTCATAACGCACTGCGAAAAAATGTTTAAAGATTGGGCTCCCAAAAATAAGAAACATTATATGAAAACTATAAAGACGGCAAATGAACAGTTGCAGAAGATTTAACTGTGATCTAACATTGCTCAAACAGTAAGCGTCACAAGCGAATGAAAATTAATAGACCATAATATCCGTACAATTGAGCTACCCCTAGCAGGACAACCAATTGTTTTGGTCACGATGATAAGGACGCCGAAGGTTTAATATCGATAATGGAGCAATTATGTTATTTGCTTGTAACTCAGATTGACTCAGATTAAGAAGCTGATTTTTGGTGCATTTGAAGTTAAGATTTGGGATAAATGTTTTTAATCAAATGAAAACATGCAAAATTCCTCTAAATACTTTTGAACATGTCTAAAAGTTTGTTAAAGATAGATTTTGCGGTAATTATAATGCTTATCACGGTCTCTAGAATTTTCGACGTACACTTTAACCCAAATGATAAATTCAAAATATATGCCACCAAAATGCCATCCTGAAACTCCGAGTTTTTGCTCTTAGTATTGGAAATACTAAGTATTTCTTNTAGTCAATTTTATACACAAAGGGCGTAAAAAAGTACCTTAACCCTCTAGCCGCCTCTCTAGCGCCTGTGTGTAAATTATTGACCAATGGTGGCTTGCACCGCCATTATACGGTACTACTTTTAGCCCTGAATTTACTCTGTAACCATTTTGCTTAATTGCATTCTCAATAGATGTTTTGGCAACAATCTGTCAACCCCCCGCTAAGAATCTCACTTCCGAAAAAATCAAACTTGTTGAAATCATGAAACGACGTTTCAGTATTTACAGACAAACATGTGAAAAATGCGTCATCCTTTTCTTTTATATTCCGGTGGGTTTTAACAGTAATTTTCTTCTTTATTGTTCGCTGAGACTAAGCCAATTTTTTCAAAAACGCTGCATTCTTATTCAGTTTTGGCTGTTATAAAGCGATAAATAGGGTTTTAATAGGGCGATAAATAGGCGGGAAAATCGACGAAAAATTTCATGCGAATTCAACTTGTTTTTAAATGAAGATTAAATAGGGAATAATTACCGAACCTGATGAAAAGCTGATTAAACGTCGAACCTTGTACTGTGAGTAACGAGATAATAATTTTCTTTGATTTATGAAAAGGCATAATCCCCTCAAGTCTAATGTAATAAAAATACCAGTGGGTTATCGAGTTCTTTGAAACAAATGCAAAACCTTTATACAGAGAGTGTCATGGCATGCAACAAGGGTTTGACCTTATTTGTCCGAAAATTGTCAATGGCCTGAAAAAACTCATGCATTTAATTTTTTTGTGAAAGGTGTTTTTCGAAAATTAAACTTAGTTTATGTTACATCAAAATTAGTAAGTGCTTTCAATAGTTTTTTGGGTTCTATGCTTGGAACGCCACAATATGTGCCTTCGGGGTTCGTAGTAGTTCGATCAAACTAAATGAAAGCTTGTTTTTTTAGTATTATTTTTCCCTATAAAAAATAATGATAAAAAACCAGATAAGGCCCATACGTTATGGGTAGGGACCGTCAGCCATACCGTATGGGCGGTCAAATTCTAATTTTTAAATTAAAATAATGAGACCAAAACATACCAACTTGGTATTACCAAGTAAGCCCGATTTCTAGAAAAAAAAATAATAAAACTCAAATAAAACTATTATCCAGATACAGATGTACGACCCGTAAACAAACAAAAAATAAAGCCATTTTATAGCATACGTTGATTTTTCTACGTTATTCTTCTATTAATTCTCCTATTTGGCTACGCATTCTAAGCAAAGTGTGATAAAGGGATATAATATGCTGCATATATATATTCCATAATTTTTGTTTTTGAAAAAAAGTTCAGAAATCTTACCTCCTTGATTTCTTCCACGAAAATTATTGAATCAATTTAAAAAAATTTGAACTTGAGCTCGATATTTTGAACTTTCACAGGCTAGTTGGAATACTGTAAAAGTACAAGGCTAATTTTCGATTAGTTTTTTTCTGTAATTTAAATTTTTCTTGAACTGATCGCGTCATTTAGCGTTCACACGAAGTAGAAACGGTGAATTGATTAATGAGTTTATTTTCCATTGTTTTTGGTTATTTATAATTTCAAGGTCACCTGGAAAACCAGCCCAGGCCCTTGTTTGGTACATCTTTTGACTTGAGATATCTTTTGAGTATGAAAAATTGACGAAAAAAATAAATTATATAATAAAGCGCGAATTAATCGAATTAAATCTATAGTTCGATTAGGTAAGCGATAGAGAGCATGGAAAAACGGAAGATTGAGGAAATAAAGTAGAATATAATGTTTTAAGAGAATCTTATAAAAATTAATCTTGTGTTATCAAAATCATTAAAATTTTTTAATTTATTATGATTTGATCTTTTCTTTCAGTTTTTATGAAAAAAAAATCGACCTTAAATTTTTGAATATTAATTTTGAATTATTTTTTCATTTGAATTTTTCAGCCCCGGGAATCCTAATGGGTATCAAGTTGTAACAGAAATCGTTGATGATAATACCCGTTTTTCCATAACATTTAAAATTTTATTAATATCTACGTAGCTGTTTTGCTTGAAATTCAGCGCTCTCTGGTGAGCAAATTAAAGGCTTTTTATCATTGATCGATTCAGGCTCAAATTTTAATCAATTATCAAGCGGCTAATTATAATTAATTATTAAACGAATTATTTTGTGAACAATATTTTTCAACCAAGAAATATAAATCGCGTGAATAATCTACATTTTCTACCCTATTCAAGTTAAAACTAGGAAAAATTAGTTTTATAAAATATTTTTAAAATAATAAAGTCAACATTTTTAGAAATATATCAATAGATCAAACTTTCTTTCAAATAAAATCGTTTTCAAAATCTTGATGACATCCGCCAAGTCATGGATATTATAATTTTACATTAGCAATAAAATATAAGATCTAACAAGTAGGCCCATTTTCTATCATCATTTTGAGGCCAAACTTGGTATGTGACAAAAGTTTTCTTGGCATTTTTTGGCAAAAAATGTGTCAATCTAGCCCGTAAGCGATAGAGAGCATAGAAATGAAACAAAAGTTTGAAAAAATCATGGAAGATATTCAATGTTTGTTAAGAATCACATACAAAAAATAATTATTTATAATTTTTTATAATTTTTAAAATATTATTTTATATTACTATATTATTGAAATTATCGATAATTATTCAAAAATTTTGAAATTGTTTAAATTATTTATAATTATTATAATATTTTTTATGTAACGAAGACTTCGTTACGAAGTCAACATTTTAGAAAAATTCGATAAATTTCTGAAATAAATGGTTTTCAAAATCTTAATGACATCAGCCAAGACAACGATATTTTATCGAATGAAAATATTAAGCCTCTTTTTAGATATAACAAGTTGGCCCATTTTCTGTCCCGTGCATCATAATTTTGTGACCAAACTTAGTATGTGTCAATAGTTTTCTTGGCATTTTTTGCCAATAAATGTGTCAATCTAGCCCGTTGATCATTATTATAGCCTTAAAGCAGTAAAACTTCAGTCGCGGCATTTCAGTTAACACTCTAGAGATCCTTAACGTCAAGTTGCAAACGCCTAAAAAAATTGATTTTAAAAACTGTGATGACAGTGTAGGGGAGAATACATTTGTATTTTATGCCCTGAGGCGATATTGGTCAGTGTTTAAATCATCGAGAGGTCTTTGTCTCTACAGAAAAAAAAACATATATCAAAAACTACACTCAGCTGGCCGGTTAAATCGCTCAAATTCGCCCCTAGAGACTCTGGAAAAATTCCGAGAGACGCCGCGAAAATTTCGAAAAATAAAAAAGTTGAACTTGACTTTTAAGATTGTTTGGCGCAGTGCAGAGATCGGGAAAAGGTGGGACGACATGTGCGGAATTTAAGGTAGTAGATTCAGTGCGGTACATATCAAATTACTTGTCCCTAACGAGACTTTTTGGACGATGTATGGTACCCTGGGCGCCTCTAACAGTGACAAAGATAGTCAAGAAATTAATTGTGACTCTGAGCGGGAACCACTACTTAGTAATAAGAACCAGAACCCGGCCAGACCGAGAACCTCGAGAATGACTGGTTCAAAAACCCCAGGATTGACAGAATCTGTGCAGGATTTCAAGGCCAGAGAAGACAGAGATCCAGAGAAATTAAACGATGATGTCAGAGTAAGTTAAAATAGAAAAAAGGCTCATTTTTTTCGTTCAAAATTGAATTTGAAAAAAAATATTTATATTTCATAATTTTTTTCAACTTCAAAACATGAAGAATTTTTTATTAATATGCGAAATTATGATTTTTAATTTTGAAAAGTTATTTCTTCTCCAAAAATTTTGATTTTTACATATTTTAAATTTTAATTTTGTATCAACCAGGGTCGGCATCTTTGAAAAAATTAATCGGATCGATAGCCTTCTTGAGATAAGCGAATCGGATTGAATCAATTTTTTTAATCCGATCCGATTCAATTTTGCCGACTTCTGCTTTCAACGGTAAACAAGGGAGAAATTAATTTTGAAAATTTGAATACTGATCAGAAATTGGTCAAAAATTGCCCATTGACAATCGACCATTGTTAAAAAATTCCCGTTCAAGGTTTACAGTCAATGACCTCTTGGTCACATACTTAATGATATCTCACAATTATTTCTTTCCATTTTATAACGGTCACAAAAGTGAAATCACAAAAAGGGTGACTTTTATGAGGTCAGGGACTGATAATTTTTTTTAATAAAGTTCAATCTTTCAACTTTTTAAATAAAAATTATTTTTAGATTAGCTTTCATGAAATTATTGCGGAACCAGAAGGTTATCACTCGAGCAAATACATCTGGCACTTGAGCAATGAAGTTTATGTGTAAGAATTTTCTCAAAAAATTATTTTTCAAAACCTAGGAACAATGTCTCGCGAAAAAATTTCTAAAACCAAATTTGAAAATTTTCATTTGCAAATTGACATCTTACCGGAATTTTTCCATTTTGAACGGTTTGCCAATTGTATTTTACCGCTAGCAAGCAAATTTACAATTGCAGTTTCTAGAATTTTTCGACAATTTCGAACACCAGAAGTTGGGAAAATCTATTTTTATTAAATTTTGGGCATGTTCCTATTTTTACTATCCTAAATTTTTATATTAACCGGCTCAGAGATTGTTCCTAACTACATGTATACCTAACTTTTTTCTAGGTTTTGCAAAGATTTTTTTTACCAAATATTGTCACTTATCTGTGGAATACCAATGGCGGCGTTCTGGGGTTTGATTTTTGCCATGCGTTGAAAAATAGAGAGATTTTGTAGCCAAATATGATGGTTCTGGTTTATAAAAAATTGATTATAAATGTATGTCGAAAGGTATATCCCCTATTCACACTTTTGTTAATATCCCGGCCCTGATTAGGAAACGTAGTGTGTTTTTAAGTAGTAGGGCCGGGATATTAACAAAAGTGTGAATAAGGGATATGATATACCGTATATCTATCATGGCTTTCTATCATGCTTTCTGGTCTAAATTTTGTTCGTTTTTTTTTCAGCGTAATAACATCACCGGTCTCGCCTTTTTTCGGTTTTGAGATTGATTACTTAATAAATTGATTGCCTAAGAAATCTATCTTGTGGCGTTTGAGGATTATTTCCGCCATAAAACGAGCCTCAGATTCAGTATACAAAATAAATAATCATCACTTTCGTATTTTTCGTTATTAAAAATGGCTGGGAACCTGTTTGAAGGTGTTGTGATTTCACACAATATAAATAATAGTTAAGTTAACGCTTTAATTTTATAACAAAGCCGAAACCATGTTTTAGCTCAAAAACAGCTCAGTGATTTGAGCACTTAGAAAATAATTTATCAAACTTGACCACAATTTGACATTTGGTCTTTGTTGACGTTTACATTTTATTTTCTGACCGCTTGGTCAAATTTATGTATTTTATGTATTTTCCCTTTTCTGATATTTTTGATTATCACATACAGTATATCCCTTTTTTGGCCTTGATTGGGAAAATGTCTCATTTTGACACCTGGCTTTTGATTGGCTTAGAAGCGAATTTCATTGATTTTAGATGTTATTTGAAAAAATAATTCCAAGATTATTCATTGTTGACCGATCAAAAACACGAGAATCAAAATGTTACCTTTTTCTCAATTACCACTAAAAAAAGAACATTCTGTATGTCTTGAACGAATAGTTTTGAAGGTGCAAAACCCTATCTTGAAATAAATGGAAATTGTGATTTTGCACCTTCAAATAAAAAACAAATTAAAAAAATTCGAAAAAATCCGATCAATACTCCGTGAGTTCCAAGTCGAGACTTGAGGTGGTTTGAAAACATGCTATGAAGTAATAGGCTTCAAATTTGGCCTCACATCAGCTCAAGTCTCGACAAATCAATTTTTGTCTCGGCGCTACTTTGAACTCACGCGGTACCAAAAAATACCCATTGTAGACCTTCGAAATTTTCTACACATCATTTCCGACCGATTTTGAAATATAATTTGTTATCTCAATTTTCAACGCTTATCAGCTTTCATTGCATGTGCTCATGTCTGGATTTATTCTCCCTTAAAGCGATCACATATGATCAAAATGGGATGTATGGCCGAATTTTGGAGCGTTATTCTAAAAGTGGTTTTTAACCCTCTCTTCGATTCTTGTGGAAAGATTTTAAGCCAAGTAAACATCGAGAAAAAAGTCGTCCGAGAAGATTTCAGATACGATGTTTAACTAAGGAACCGAAAAACCTATCAAGACCAAATGAAGAAAAACTGAAAAACTCTAAATTTTCCGCTATTTATAAGATCTGTATATTAACGCCTCTAAAATACTAAGTGGACAGCATTATTATGACGGGTTGTTTTAAAAATTTGTTTTTTTTGTCAAGTACATAATCTTACATAAAAGATTTGGTAATCATTAAATAGAATAGATTAATATCGATGAGAAAAATGTACTTGATTAAGCAAATTTGACTTATAATCATTTGATTGCCGGTAAATTGTTCTCAAATCGTTGATGTTTTACAGATCATCAGTAAAAATTTCAAACTTTTTTGTGAAAAAAGTGCAAACTTTTCGAAAAAAAATTATTTACTTTGCATGATTGATGATCGCAAAAACCCTATCTGACGATTTGAAATAAGAAATTTAACAGTCAAAAATGTGTATTGATGTTTTTGACTTAGGATTTTTTTTTTGAAATTTTTTCCAAAAAATCGATTTTCGGTCAAATTTTCTAGATTTTACTGGGGGCGCTGGAACCAGTTCTAGCGACTCCGTATGAAGCGCTAATTTTTATATAGGTCGAAAACATCAATACTCATTTTTGACTTTTAAAATTCCTTATTTCAAATCGTCCTCTTATTTCATACAATTCAGCATTCTTTTGTTAGCAAAAGTTTTACCATGAATTTTTTG
Organism: Oikopleura vanhoeffeni; assembly: GCA_004367855.1. Classification (NCBI taxonomy): domain Eukaryota; kingdom Metazoa; phylum Chordata; class Appendicularia; order Copelata; family Oikopleuridae; genus Oikopleura; species Oikopleura vanhoeffeni. Next base: position 150,697 of record SCLH01001428.1, read on the forward strand.
ACTTTTGGATCACCCTGTACAAAATAATATATTACTGTATTTAATATCTAAAATTACAAAAAATAAAAACAAAAAAATCCAACAGGACCTCAATAGTCTTATATCTGCAGTGAAAAATTAGCGGCGGCATCTTAGCATGGAGATTTGTTATACCGTGTGAGTTTCAAATAGCGTCGAGACAAAAAGTGTTTAGCCGAGACTTGAGATGTTTTGAAGCCAGATTATATAATAGCATGTTTTCGAATAACATCAAGTCTTGACGCCACTTGAAACTCACGTGGTAAAATTGCAGAAAAAACTAGAGGATTAATGAAATAACAATAGGCTTCCGCTCACCCAAATTCTCCTTTTTTTAAACAAAAAAGTTGGGGGAAAAGCCTTTTCTATCAGCCATAAATTGCAATCACTAGTTACATCGGCCACCCAAAGTGTTACTGGAATACTCACCTAACTTCAATAAATCACGTTAATTTGCTTTTTAACAAGTAATTTTCGAAGTAAATTTTTAAACCCAAAAGTAATACGCTCAAATAAAGTGGCATGGAATTTTTGAAGGCCGTTTTGACAATTGTCAGGTCATTTGAAAAATATGTTTTTTTGAGCAATTTTTGAGGACATGATATAGAGGCTATTTTCGATTTTTAAGGCAAAACTCGTAAAATTTGGTCAAATTTTGAAAATTTGAAATTCCAAGCTGACGGACAAAATAACAGAATTTCCCGAGGTTTTATGTTTGACTTTTTTCACGCGCGAAAATATCATGGTTACTTCCTAGTTTATTTTACAGCTCTTTTTAAGTTTATGGAAGGCTGGTGTCGAAAAACGCGTAGGCGTGTAGGCAAAAAGATATAAATGGGTATATTATAAGTATAACACAGAAATTTAAATTCCTAGCACAATAATTTTTTAATTTTACTTCTTGTTCTTTCGACCTACCCCCGTGTTCTAGTGTTTTCATTTGACTAAGCTCAAAATGTAAAATACCTAAATTCATAATCAAACAACTCTGAAATATGTATTTCAGAGTAATTATTTATGTTCCCTTTAATTATTTATGACAAGCATAACCTTTTCAGTAACAAATCTTTCTGAAGTTTATGAGCAAGTTAAAATCATTAACTTATAACATATATGAAATAAGGTTAACATCCGGTGAAGAAAACTTTTGATAAGCTCTAGAAAAACCATTTATATCTGACTTAAAATCTTAGCCGTTACTTTCTTCCCACGATGTTTAAGATCATTATTATTCAAATTTAATGCGCAGTCAGGCAAAAATTAAAGGTCAAGTTTAATTTAATTAGACAGTAGAGGAGAATGTCCTACCTGAATATTAATAAAAGTTCCGTCAAATTACTTTCACTAACTATTATTTTCGGAGGAATCAAATCTGGTCCTGATCAACATAAAAATATCGTCAAATCGGATACAATGATATTAAAACGCTTGGCTAGATCGCTATTGACGCATTTTGACTTGAGGCGCTCTTGAGCTCGATTTGAGAAAATTACGAAATTTGAGTTTTGTTTTTTCCAATGTCGTCGGAAATTTTTTAAGTCATGATTTAATCCTCCGCATTCGTTTTAGTCGTAAAAATAATTAAAAAATTAATTTTTTCAAATGTTAAACAAAATACATTTTTGATTAGAAATAACTTTAGTTGGAAACCCTACAACCTCGATAAGGAAGTAAAAACTTATATTTCGCACTCGAAATTTCGAATTTATATTTTCAGTTATATAAAATATAGTGAGAAAACAAAGTTTAGTTTGTGACGTAAAATTAACTCTCAGTTTTTATCACAAATATTTTTGTTTTGCACAATCCTCAAGCTCACATTGAATTTTTGTTCGATGAGATTACGAACTTTCACTTCAAAAAAATTTTGGACCCAAAACAAAACAACTTCATTTCTATCAATGTAATTATAGGCAGTTTTTATTCTGCTTTTGCAGGAAAAATTCTTATGCCACCAAAAGTTAAGTGTACTTTTTATAATTACAAATAAGGTCAAGGATGAAGATATTAGTTATTGACAATCTGTTATTGTTCAGAACTATTTGAAAAGTTAAAACTAAGATTCAAGGTCACAAACTCGTTATCAAAGAAGATTATTCTAGGGCCCTGTGGTAGTCACATGTGGTTTGGCCCTGGCCAGTATCATTTCCGTCCCCAAGTAAATAATATCTCATAAAAATCTAACCAAAAATATATAAACTACCGAATCAGGAGTACTGATAAAATGACTCTGGGGTTAAAGGTGTCATAACCACAAGTACTATTGATGTAGTTCACAATATTTTCACCTCGTAAGTTGATTTTTTCCCCCGCGGTCGTATTAAAAGTTTGAAAGCAATTTCAACATCTCAAAATAAGATTCTGGCTATTCATTTTAGTTCGCTTTTCCATTTTCTATATTGTTTAGATTTTCTAAAAAAAAAAAAAAAAAAAAAAATATTTTTCAACTTTCGATGATTTTTTCCAATTATTTCTATTTTTCCAATTTTTTCCGCTATTTTCTATTTTTTACTTTTTCCACTTCTTACACTTTTTTCATTTTTTTTATTTAAATGAGTTTTTTTATTTTTGATAATTTTTTTTTCCAATTTTTTGCTTTTTTTTATTTTTGGTAACTTTTTCATTTATTTTAATTTTTTTAATTTCTTATAGATTTTTTCTTCTTTTTTCCAATTTTCATATTTTCAAGTATAAGTTTTTATTATTACTTATTTTATTTATTTTTATTTATTTTTTGAACATTTTCTAATTTTTTTATATTTTCTAACCATTTAAATTTTTTCTATGTTTTTTTCAATTTTATTTGTTTTTCAAATTTTCATTTCTTCGATCTTTTTTGATTTTATTATTTTTTTTCATTTTGCATTTTGAATTTCAATCCTCAAATAACTCTAGCAAATCTTTTTAATTAATTATTTATAATTATTTGCTTAAAACTATTAACTGAAAGATACGCCCAGAACATACAAGTTGTGTGATACAATCTTCTCAAATTTTCCCTCCTAAATTTGCTTAACATTCCAGCGAACATTTAAAGCAAAACGGCTTGGGGTTCATTTATCGGAAATAAATCAAAAAGGATCGTTAGGACCCGTCCGAGATGGGAAAATATTTTTAGTTGTACTAATAAGATAAATGAATTAAACCTTGTCGGCGCGGCTCGAACGTCAACATTAAACTTGGACGAAATTACAAAGAGTACAAACAAAGGGAAAAAGTACCAAAATATATATAGACACATATTTGGTTAAAAAATTCTAATCAATAAGGTCGCATGGAGGCCACCTGAGTGGCTTTTACGCATATCTAAATGGCTCATAATTTTATCACTCTCAAAATGAACCTTGACTTTTTTGCTCAACACACAGAAACACATTCTTTAGAGGAGATTTTTAAGAGATGAGAAGTAGTAACTTTTTCCTGATTGTTTTCATTTTTGTATGAACTAGTCGAAACATTAGGGACTCAAGCCGCTCAGACTTTTATTGTAGTCGCCGATATGGTACTAAAAACAACCTTTTTTATCCCGATCAACTGCATTAGTACAGAGATTTGAAGAATTTGGTTTTTGGCGATGAAAAATTGTGGGGTTCGCACCTGAAGTGTCTACTTCCTCTGATGACTAGTTTTTTCATAATTTTAAGTTTGTGTATAATTCATACTGTATTAATTATACAAAAACTATATTATTATATTTTATTTCAATGTTAACTTTTAATTTTTTTTCACAGAAAGGTGTATAAACAGATTAATTATCTGTGGCATCGAACTCTAGGCCCCTGGATCTGGTAACCGGTATGATGAGAGTCTTGGTTTGATAAACAGTCTATTATATAACTTAACCTGATCCAGGGGTCTCGAGCTCGATTCCTCGGTCTTACATATCCTGTTCAAAGTCCGGAGAGATAGATATCAGTGTGGTGTCAAATAGAGATTTTAAGCGATGAGTGAGTGTGGAGAGCCACCTGTCGGCCAATCAGGGACGGTAATTTTCCCAGTCTAGTACATTCTCACGGGTTTTCTCAACTCATTTTGATAATAACTCCAGGACTGAGTCAGAACAGTAGTCAGCGTTCTGACTACCAGTCTGACTACTTAATAGCCACATTTTAATGAGCTGAAATAATTCAGGATTTTCTAAATCTTACACTCTAAGCAACGCTTCACAAACTATTTTCTAGGGCCTCATGTTAATTAATACGAATTACATGGAAAGGTCAAATGGTCCGAAAGGTTTTTGCCAAAAAACGGCCTTTGGACCATTGAGCACCAAAAGAGCCCATGTGGGGATTTTTTTAAAAAATTGACTCGCTGATACTACGAGGTCTTGGCTAAAATGTTACATACCCTTTTCTCAACCTAAGTGGATCTTCAAAATGGAGTTATCTTTATAGCGCGTGTTCGAATCCCACTAATGTTGTTTTAGTGATTGTGTTAGTGATGGCTTTAGGATTACGCACTAATTAACTTTGGAGCTCCCAATATCAATCAACCTTGCCTATAATCATACCCAAGACAGTCACTAAGACAACATTAGTGGGATTCGAAAACGCGCTATAGAGATAACCTTCATTTTCAAGATCCACTTGGGTTGGAAAAGGGATACTCAGTGACTAAGTCTTAGTCCCACCGAGCAAAAAAATCGATTCTCGATAGAAAGATCGTATAAATTCGAAAATTTGAGACCTAACCAACTTTTGGTTGCAAAAAAAATGCAATAATTTTTTTTTTGGTTTTACGATCTGGTGGCGCTGTTTTGGGTGGTAAAAATGCGCGTTGTTATCAAGTAATTAATTAATGCTCGGCTACACATACTGTTAAAAATTTGATGTTTTCATTTTTAACAGTTAAAATTTTAAGTGATTTTGCAATTTCTGTTTATTCGCCGGTTGTTTGTTGATTTAACGGTATCAGACTTTAGTTATTAGTTCGTGAAGCCAGAGCTCATCGATCAAACAATTTAATCTAGCTAGTCAGAAACTCTGCAGCATCATAAATCTCGTCCCGGCAGTACGTCAAAATATTTTTATTAGCCTCAGTATCATAAAAATCAAAATAAAAAAATAATAGCAAATTTAACATTTTTGTATTAAGTATCTTTAAACTATTTAGCAACAAAAAGTACTAGACCTACTGAAAAAAAGTACTTGGCAGTGAAAACATTGTAGAGTATAGCGGGCGCGGGAGAATAGTAATAAGATGGTTAAAAGAACCCTATCTCTTCAGCGCGACCATAGACCATCTTGGAGATATATTGTTAGTCACAGAGAGCTCTTCGGACGCCTTACACACATTTCAATATATACTTTACTTTTTTCAAGGGGTTGCTATACGCGAATGTTGAGCTGGAAACCCTTTTTGGAAACAAGAGATTGCTGAACATGGGTTTTATAACGAAAAAGTGCTTTTTAGTCATTGAATGCAGTTTTTTTACACGAGATTTTTTACTTTGAAAAATGTAGCAAAATTTTCTAGAGAAGACAAAATTTAGCAAGTATAGGGTGTTACAATGTAACAGTTACATGTCTCTCAGCATTAACAATTTTATGATAGTTATGGAAACCAAAAGTGAATTTTTTAAAGATTTTTTCGAAAACCAAGAAAAAAAATAGTAATTTTCAAAATTTTGGAAAAAAGCCGTGGTTCTGATTAGTCTATTTTTTTTTCAAAGATATGTTCATAAATTGAAGTTGGATTTTCTGGTTAATTAAAGATTTCTACTAAAAACACGTTGTACAGGGCGAGTTTATGAAAGTGGGGCCGCGGGAATGAAAGCGTGACGATTTTCTTTGGGCAAAATATACGTACAATTCTGACAGCTTTATCAAAAAAACTCATTCCGTAGAAAATTCAAACCGCCCACGCTATTTAAAAAACAGTATCGTTTAAAACGATTCGTTTTAACATTTTTGGCCGTACTTTCCGTAATTTCATTTTGAAGATGATTTTGATTTCAATACTTAAATAAAAAAATAAGTTCAAATTTGAAGTTAAATCATTTGGTTCTACTAAAACAAAGTCTTTTAAAGGTTAAAACATGTTGTTTTTATCATCAAAACCATCGCTAAATCACATTTAAAAATATATTTTTTTTCAGAGAAAATCACGGTTCAAAACTGTTCTGTTGATCGAAAAGGGTAAAAATTTAATTCAAAAAATGGCGGATACCAAAGGCGAAGATACTCCTTTAAAGGCTGTGGAGGAAGTAGCAGTAGTAGAAGAAGCAGTAGTATCAGATCTCGTAGCAGTTGAAAAAGTAGTAGAACAAGCACCGGTACCAGTTCCGGTTTTACCAGATGTTGAAGAATCAAAACCGGTCGAGGCAAAAGTGGTAATAGATAACACGCCAGCCGCCGAAACACCCGCTCCTACTGCTACAGTCACTGCTACCGAAACTGCACCAGAAAAGAAGAAAAAGATGCCAAAATTCACTCTCCCAAAGGTCAGCTAGTGTTTATTTTGGAATTTTATTTGTTTTTTTTTCAAATTTCGAATGTGTCATTGGAAATTATTTTCGGGTCCAACAACTAAAAATATATGTGATTAATTCCAAGGGAAAACCGTACTTTGAATCATGCTCATCTGAATAAGCGTTTCGAAATAATTTTGAACCTAGATCAAAAATAAAAACAACTGAATAGCCGTGTCGGTTCCATTTGGTACCGCCAAGGAGATTAATTTTTATGGGTGTGAAAATTATTTGTTGTCGTATCTTCTGATTAAGATGGTTCTTTTTTAACAGTTCCTTTTAGGGAAATATAAACTTTTATATCACCTATCATAGTAACCTATGGTATGTCATATTTTGCAATCAGCACTCTTTTCAAACGGGCCCCCGCTCTTTCTCAACCTTCTCTAATCTTGTAAGGCTGTCCGAGGTCGACCTTATTTTGAAGATCGGAAAATTTCGGGTGAATCGTAAAATGTAAAAAAGTGAAAATGTAAAAAATAAATGCAAAATTTTAGATATGCGATTAGTTCCAAACTCATAGTAAATTAGCTGACACTGTACAGTGACTGTACTTTTTGAAGAGTAGGCTTGTAAAATGGCATCATTCAGAACAATTTCTGTTCTTCGTTTTATTAGCGAAACAAAACGTCATCTACATTCTTCTCAAACTTATTATACGCAGTTATAAATTAAGAAACTTTTGATATGAAAATAAATATTCTGTGATAATTATTCATCAGATAATTCTGCCTCATACGGTCATATCTCCGCTCCCGCTTTTTAAAGTCGCCCATAGCAGATATAAGTTGACATAATACTATAACTTGGCTGATATTTGTTTTGTATCGGTCAAAATTTCAACTTGCTTAAGTAAATTTTTCGAAATTAATTTTCACTCTTCTTTTCCTAAATTCTTAAGAAAAACGCTTTTTCAGAAGTTTTATTTATAACCTAGTAGAAATCATATTATTAGAACGCTTATTCAGATAAAGGGCAACATAAATCTTTTGTGACATTTTCAAACAAATCATAAGGTTCAAAAATGACGAGAGCTTTTGTGATTCCTAGATAGAACAACATACTGCAAAAGTTCATTTTAAGAAGGTTGGGGGTCTCCATGGTTAATAAGCTCTCACCAGTTACTTTATGTAGTATTGATGCAAAACTATTTAAACTGAGTTCGCAAGAATTTGAAAATTCGAATGCTGTTCGAAAAATGTCCTTTTTAAAATGACGTTTTGATGATTTCCAGACCCTGCAACCTCCTTAACAAATTTGTTTTCAAAATTATGAAACAACTCCTTTGAGAATAAATCGTAGCATTTGGATTTGGAAGCAAAATTAAAACTATTTAACTCAGATCGACCTCAATGTCAAATGCAAAATAAAAAAGGGCACTTTACCAGAGGTCTGTGTATTAAGAAATGTGGATTTGAGAGGAATCCCAAGAAATTTTAACAAAATAGAACAACTTACAATTCAGTTGTTCAGAAATTTTTAAAATTCGAGGGAATTCCCGTTTTATTGATTACCACTTAAAAAAGATGGACAAGGACGATTTTAAATAGGGATTTTAAAGTGGAAAATGGGGATAGATTTTGTAGAATTTTCTTTTGGTTAATTTAAGTCCTTGGATTTGTTTCGTTTATCAAATTATTTTCGAAAATTGATTGTTCAGTCAAATTTTCTGCATTTCCGAGTAAAAATGTCGAGGTTAAAAATAAATTATGTACTTTTTTTCTTGCGTCATCTAAATGCCGACATCTGACCACCTCCCCGCGATTGAGAATACCCTGTTACCAACGAAACTCCATCTCAAAAACGTTTACTATCTCTATAGCGCGAGTTCGAATACCACTAATGTTGTCTAACTGATTGTCTTAGTGATTGCTTGAGTGATTACACCGATCAAATTTAGCGGTCTCAATATCAAGCACCCTTGCCTATAACCATACTCAAGACAATCACTAAGACAACATTAGCGGGATTCGAACACGCGCTATAGAAATAGTAAACGTTTTTGAGATGGAGTTTCATTGGTAAAATGATACTAAGTTTCAAATTCAGTATGTTATAAGCAGGGAGGGTTCAGGTGTTGGGATTGAGATGTCGCAAGAGAAAAAAGTACAAACTGTATACTTTTAAGCTATACTGATCAGCTTCAAATTGAACCTTAAATTTTTTTTTGCTCTCTATGGGCCAATAAAATCAGTAACCATTTTTTGACTTTTAAAATTCTCATTTTAAACTTTCAAGCTTGTTCCATTTATTTTTAACTTTCTAACTACATTGTATAACATTTTTGCTGATAAATTTTATTGATTGAACACTGGGAAAATAATAGATGGAAAATGTCAGTTGACTTAATTATAGATAATTATTAAAACTTCTTGATTGACAGGCCTTGATCTTTTAATGCTCATATTACAAAGGCCTTTATAAGAGACCAAGTGACCGATAAGTTAAAGCATAAACCAATACCGTACAATCCACTCAAAGCGTCCCACTTCTAGCGTGGAAGAATTGCACGTCTCTGATTGGCTTTCAGATATTGGCCCCTTCAACATGATAGGAATAGATGACAAATCTTTTGCGTAAAACTTCGGTGCCTGCTGAGTGGATTGTAGGATACTTTAGGACGTGGACCACGTCACTTGGGAGTTGTCATTTTTAAGATTTGTCAGGCCTTTTATGGGAAAACTGATAACATAATTTTGATAAGTTTAAATTAAAGTTCTAGACTAGTTCTCGAGATTTGAATCGTGAAATCTTGAGAATTGGCGAAAATCTTGGAAAGTGTTTAAATTTTAGTGGTCTGGTGCTATTTGTCGATGTTTTGATGTGAAGGTTTATTATAGCTCCAGACCAGTTAAGTGGCCCTAAACTAAGATTATATCAATCTTGACTACTAAGCTATAACTTTCAAATGAACTTTTCAGATATATTTCATACCAATCAGCGTAACCATACGAAGCCTGAAAAATTTAAAAATTAAAAACCACCATGTTGGTGGAACCACCCTCATACAAATTTTCAAAATTATTTTTTATTGTCAATTGAAGTAAAATTTTGAAAAAAATGCTTCGAAACTTTCAAAAGTAGGCTTACACGTGATTCACCGTGCTCTGGAACATTTGCTCAAATTGTTTAGTTTCGCCTAGGATACTTTTAGAGTATCCGGGAGCAATTAAGAACTTTTATGGTGCCCCTAAGTCAGAATAAAACAAACGACCAGTACCTCTTAAATTGACAACATAACATTTTTCACCACTTTTCTATCAGCATCGGAAATGACCTGTTTTATTATTTTTGTTAAATCAATAAAATTTTAGACCTGCCATTTCAAGTACGCATTTCCCATCGATGAGATCTGCAGTTTTGCCGCCCTTGCATTTATCAACGTGTGAATTTTTTGCTTACACACGCAATAAACAGCGCCTCATGCGGCGGTATTATTGCAAATAGAGCATGGATAATGATAGGAATTCCAAACTTTTCACAGTTTTGAAGAGCTAGGTAGATACTAATATTTCCCATTTTCTAATTTTTTATGTTGTACTTGAATAGGTGGAATTAATTCAAATTTAATAAAATTCATTTTTATTAAAAATTTAGAGGAAATTATACGGCTCGATTAATCTTTATTATAGCCAACCTTCACTCCAAAATATTACAAAGATGTTGAATACCAAAATCGAGATACCAATAATCTTCACCCAGATATTCGTGTAAGTTCAAGTTTAAGCCTACCATTTTGACTAAAAACTCAAGAGGATTTGTGTCGTGAAACAAATATTCATAAACAAAATGGATTATAATGCCCGACAATTAAATTGTAAATTTTTGTGATTTTAATGAAGGTATTATCAAAAAAATTTCCTAATTTGAAAACCAGTCTTCAAGATTATATTTTAAAAAATAGTTATTCAAAAAATAACGTAAAATTTGAGTTATACTGCGTTAAAATAATGAAAAATTACCGAAAAGATCATTTTTTGGAAACCGGATTTTTTTTTTATGAAATTAAAAATTAAAAAAATATATTTTAAAGGAAAGGAAATTAAAAAATTGCTATAAACTATAAACAGAGAAAAAAATTAGAAATTTTACCAGTGATGTCTGTTATAAGTTCATTGAATAAGGTGGATTTGAAAAATAAGTATTTTTCTATTGACGAGAATAATAGTCAATAGAGTTTAAAATATTCATTCCCGTTATACATCACTATGAGTTTGAACTACCTCAGTAGCGTCACAAATCGAAATATTTTTTCTCAAATAACGAATTCAACTTTTATAACGAGTTTTTCTCATAAAAATAATGCCAATTTTACAGTTTTATGTCGATTATAACATTAAAATTCCTGATGACTTGAGTACTTAAATTATAGATTGAATTTATTCTGACAAATTTTACAAACCATCTAGTTCAAAATCATCAATTTAACGGCCAAAGCGAATATTTCTTTAACTGATAATAAAAACTGATTCGATAGGAGATTATATTTAATTTTGAGTACCGGCTCACAAAATCACATGATTATTTTTGTATACACATTTTTTATAAAAAACATTATAGGTGAACTTTTCCGATGTTATTGCTGAGCCCGATGGTGCCCATTCGTTTGCTACTATTTGGGGAACATCCTTCAAATCTTACTCCGTCGTCAAATACTGGACATACCGGTAAAACTTTAATTATTTCTTCCGTAGAACAATTACAAAAATTAAATTAACTGATAATTGTAACTCTGAACCCTTAATAAATTCATTACAAATTTTAAAATATTTTCATGTCCTAATATTGTAATTTTCGCACATAACGAGCCGTCTAATGATGGTAGTTAAATCATTTAAAAGTATACTGTATACTCCTCTTTCGATAATAATCTGATATAATGCGGATTATGAACTTGTTTTAAGCAAGATCGACGATCTTAGATCGTCAAATCAGTTTCAAAATAATTAAAATGTCAAACATAATTATTATTATTATTCGTTTATTTGTAATCTCATGGTACAGATTGGCTACAATGCTAGAGTTCAAACTCTTTTTAACAACGAGATAAATTTTTTAATTTGAATCAGTCATAATTTGGGCTCTTGAGCAAAAAAGGTACTCGATAAAAGAGCCTTATTATTAATAGGCTATTAATCTGGAAATTTACACTTATGCTGTAAATCGACAATTATTTTGATTTTTAGTTAAACAGTAATCCGGCGGAGGGTTAAGATTTTGCTGTTGTTGTAAGAATTACCTCTACAAAACATTATACAATCCACATTTCAACAATTTTCGTAAATTATGATTCTTTCATCTTCCATCTTATCACTCATTATAGTCTCAAAAAAAATCTCGATAGAGCAAAAAAGATTTTATATGGACTCAGGCTCATCTACGATATAAAAATGTTTTGCTTATAGTTGTAAACCATGATTTCACTTTGTTTTATCAGACATGTTTCGAATTTAAAATAATTATTTTTAGTATCTTGACTGCTGTTCTCGCAGTTCCAATCTCGGTGCTTTGGGTATTTACTTCGCTCTTCTCGCTTTCTGCCTCTATTGGTGTATTGTCCCATGCATTAAAGGATTTATTATTTGGGTATGTTTTGCAATTTTTAATTTCTGTCAAATTAATTATCAAAGTATTAAAAACCACAGGCGATAAATTTTCACACGAGGCGCTAAAGAGCTCAAATCACTTATAATTGATAATACGGTATGAAAAATTTACTACGTCATTTTTAAGTGGACATCACCTCTTAGTTAAGCAAAGCCATTTTAGAAAAGATTTCTAATTCGAATAAACGTTTTATTAATTGAAGCAACATTTGAAAAGTTTTGTTCGTTATGAATTTCCACAGCTTTCTAGTATAATCCCGTCTTTCTAGCATATAAAAAAATGGACTGATTGACTGCGGACACCTAGATGAGTTTTAAAACAGTTAACACAGACAAAAGGATAAATAGTATTGAAGAAGCAATTGTAAATTTTTCTGACACCGATTATTTTGTCATTAGGGCGCATGAGCGTATTTTAGTTTATTTTAAATACACTGTTAAATTTATTTTGACCGATGATTTCTAAGACTAACTTCATTGGAAAAATATGGTCATTGGTAGTCAGAACGTTCTTGGATCCTCTTTTTGAGTCTATTGCACTTGTATTCTCAAAAATACGAATTTCTATGAGCATGCGGTAAGTGCCAAAAACAAGTTTAAAATGACACTAACAGTGTTTCATTTCAGTTTATACATATATGTCAGTTAATTTAGTACTAATATCAGAGAATTAAATCTGACTGAAAGTTTAGCAGACTTTATAAATTTGAACATTGTCTAGATTAAGGTAAGTCCGATCAAGAAATTAAAAAGATTTATGCTGAAAATTTCACCAGGAAAGTGTTCAAAACCGCAAACCTATTTTTCGATATTGCGTATCATTAAGCTTGAAATTATTCTTGAAATTTATTTCGACAATTCCATGCTGAATGAAAGGCAATAATTGCCTGGCAATTTTAAAAAAATGGTTGTTTATTTTGAAAGTTTTCCTGGTGAAAATAAAAAAAATTTCTTCCATACATGTAGATCATTTTTATTAATGATTTTGTCACAACATATAAAAAAAAAACGTAAACAAAAAAAGTTTGTTGGGCCTACCTTAGTTTAGATAATTAAATAAACGTAAACTTGAAATGTCACTTAGTTTATTATAAAGTAAATAAATTCAGTTTATAATTTCATATTAAGTAATGAACGGCGAAAGAATCCTAGGTCTTTCAATCTCAAAATAAACCGAAAACAAATTGAAACCAAGATCAAGCATTTAACAAAATCTAAAAAAGGATTTCAAAAAAATAACCTAAAATTATTTTCGAGATTTATGTAAAATACCTTATAAATAAATTGCCAATAAAATTAACTATTACTGTACATTTACAACCGAATTTCATTGTTATGCTTGAGTTATTTTATTAATTTAATTGTAATGTTGAAGTTTAGGAGCGAAGCGACTCAAACTCAACATTACATTTAAATCTTAAACTTTGAACAGCCGTAGGTTTAACTACGCATGAGGAGGTCGATTATTTCTTTATTCGCCAATGAAAAGGCCGAATCTGAGTATGATCGTGGGTTGCTTCGAGGTCTTGTGACGCGAAAGTTAAGCGTGTACAACGTAAATGTCCAACTTTAACCCCAATGCTTATTCTCATACTCCATTGGATAGAAAAGCATAATTTGAGTGTGGGTGTGTTCATTTTAGATAGCCTTGCGATTTGTCTGCTCTGAGATTATTCGAATAAGCATGGCAACGTAAATCTTCAACTTCAAGATCACATGCTTATTTCTCTACTCATTGGATAGAAAAGCATAATTTGTGTGCATTGGTATCTAGGAGGCTTTGTGATTATTTTTGACGTATCGCGTGACCCGTCGAAATTTCATAAGTTAAAAACTGTCAGACCAATCAACAACAAAAAGGAAATTGTATGGTAATATTTGAGTCGGTGTCTAGTGTACCCATTTGGGTACGCTAAGCACGCCCGTGCTTTCCGTACCCACCTTAACAAAGTATAGGGAGGACAAAAAAAAAGTCGATTGGCCAATTGGGTACGGAAAGCACGCTCCCAAAGGGATATGGATGAAAAATAATTCTGAAATTTTTTTGTTTTTCGGAAAACACAAATATTTAAAAAAAAATCCGAAGATAGTTATAAAAGAACGGTGGGTTTATTTTTATAAGCAAAATTCACCACTATAGAAAATCTCAAAAAAATTTTCCTCATACAAAAACTTTTCTAAAGCTATAATTACCCACTCTGTAAGAATTGATATTATGAGGCCAAATTTGGCTCAAAACATTTCCAGGAAATTGTACCTACTCATAAACCTATTTTTCGTGATAGACATCATAAGGAGAATAAACTTCATAAAAAAATTTAAAAAACTGGAAACGTTTCCACTAAAAATGGCATTTCGGTAAAGTTTCGTCTTTGAAATCGGCAATTTAAGTGATTTCTAAAATTTAAAACTGTTTTTACATTTCTCAGCTTTACATTAGCTACCGAAAGTAATCGTTTCGACAATTTATGAAAATGCCAGTAAAAAAAACAATTAGCTGACTCAAACGCTTTTCTTAATTAGTCCCTCGCACACGAGCCATTTTGAAAAACACCTATAGATTAGTGACCAGAAATCAACAGGTTTACTTCTAAATATCATTTTTAGGAAAATGTTTCTCAATCTACTCCATTTTCAAATTGGATCTGACTGTGTTGAGTAACTCTTAATTTCTTCAGAAGTCATTTCGATAAATTGCGTAGGTTATGTTTGATTTTCGGAAAAACAGCTGTAGATTGAAGACCGAAATTGCAGTTTTCTAAGATAGTCACGATTTAGAAAATTTAATTCTGGATCTCCTCTATCATTAATTTTTGTTCTGACGTCTCTCATTTTCCCAGAAATGATTGCGTAGGTTAAAAGTCATTTATCAAAGTCATTATTCTACGGCCCCGGGCTTAATGAAGTCAAAATGAAAAATTAAAGAGTATAGAAAGTTAGGTCTATACTTAATCTCAAGGACTAAAAAACAGTGAAGTTACAAACACTTTTACTTTCCCGTAATAAAGCGCTACGGTACGTGAGCTACTAGCGTCCCCGAATGGCGTTTTATCTGTGAGAAGGTAACTCTGAAAGTTAAGATATTATTTTTTTGCAACGTTATCGGTTGGTCGAATTTGGTTAGATAGTAATTCGGCTATACTGTTATTCGGTTCGGTACAGCTTCGGTACCGAAAAGTGATATTTCAATGACTTACGGCGGTGACCGACGCGTTTTACGTTTTTTGAACATCACCACCGTTTTAACGGACAACCTGGCGATACAAAATGCTGAATATAACCCAACTAACCCATTTATGGAAACCCTATAAATGGTAAGGGGTTTCCATTAAGTGGTTAGGGGTTCCATTACATGGTCATTTTGGGCAAAAATTTAAAGAATTTTACTCAAAAATGCAATTATTTTCAAATTTGAAAAAATATTCTAGATTACAATAATATCTACATATCTCTGAAAAATATATTATTAATTATAAAAACTAATTTCAAGTTGAAATTTAAATAAGAGATTTTAATTCTAAGAAGCTAACAATAAGCAAATGAGTCAACCTTGTGGAAAACGGTGACGAAGATGAGCGAATTTCAGAACCTGTAAGAAAGAAAGTTCAAAAACGAGTTTTTCATAATGGAGTAAAAATTGCATTTAATTCAATTACCAAGAAACACAAACACTGCCAAAAACAAAACAATAGTCTATCAAAAATTTTTTTGTCTGAATAATTTGATAACATTTTCTGAAAATTTAAATTCAATCGTAATTATATCGTATATATATACTATTTGTAACATTTAATTAAAATAAAATTTGCATTATTGTTTGAAAAAATATACTTTTCTTAACACATTTTATATTTTTCAAAATGGTTCCATAAATGGTAATTCCTTGTTTTTCAAAATGGTTCCATAACTGCTAAGGGTTTTCCATTAAGTGGTTAGGGGTTTCCATTAAATGGTAAGGGGTTTCCATTATCGGGAGTTTCCATAAAATGGTTAGTTGGTGTAGTTGATATTTGTCTGAAATTGTTCAAAAGCCACTATTAATGGTATTCAAGAAGAATATATGGAATGGAATGTAATTGTCGGTCTATTTGCTCGAAAATCGACAAAAATTACATGTTAAATTGACTGTTTTCGGTTGTATTAAGCATTTATTCAATTTCATTTGAAGCACTGATATCAGATTTAAAAAAACACTTATTACAACATTGTGTGCTCGAGGTTATATGGCATTTTTTTTAATATCATTGTTTGTTTCGTTTTCTAATGCGAGACATTAAAGTTCGATTGCGTCTGATTCGCCAAGATTCCCATTCTTTTGATTTATTTTTAAATTTTTTTCAAAAACGCTTATCTCCATTTATTTTTCCTTATTACGTAGCTTACATAACCGGAGAATTGATGCCTTAAAATAATAATTCTGATAGGGCCTTCTAAAAATACAGCATAATTCTGAAAAAAAAATACTTAGGAAAATTCAAATTTTTTGAAAACTTTTTATCAAAATTAATTTTTGAATTTTTTTTGTAACTAAACCGAGATCAAAATTTTGATGGCAATTGAATGGCAAATTAATTATTTATCATGATATAGAGATCTCGAAATATTGACCTGCATCGGTTACCCCAAATTTCACAATTTAAGTGAGGGTCACTATAGAACTAATGACAGCATAAAATACTTAGAGCGAATCGAAATTTCTGAAAAAAATTTTTGTCCGAATTAATTTTTTTCTGGAATGAAATCGACAAACAAAAATTTCAAAATGCCGCAAAAATTGACTTCTGTAGCATTGACTTCGTTAACTTCACGAAAAATGCAAAAATCAATGAGATTTTTGAAGACAATATAATATATCTCATTGAGAAACCAAAATAAACCGATTTAATCTGTGAATCTACCGGTTAATGGCTTTAAGGGTATCTCGGTTTCCTACATTTTCTGCACGTTATATGTCAATAAAATGCACACAATCAATTGTTTATTTTTGAACGCATATAATAACCCATATGAGAACAATTTTGCGTTTTTTTTGACTTTTTTCTAAGTATTTTCATCCAAAATTATGTTCAAAAATAACTTTGTGTCAATTTGACAACTAAAACTTCGAAATATCGGGTTGACGTAAGCAACTTCTCTCAATGTTTCCCCAGCTTTCTTTGAGCTACTTTTGAAAAAATCGAAGCATATTTTTTTCGAAAAATTTCTTTCACGTGACCTTGAAAAATTCATATTTTTTGTTTGGGGCCGAAATTTGACAAAACCCCCACCTACAAAGTTTCTGTTTGTTTTAGAGCTAACTTTTAGCAAAATTTTGAAATTTAATCTAGGAGGAAGATAGATTTTCGATGAAAAAAGTCCAAAAACCGGTATTTTGAACCGGTTTTTACGTATTCTAGAATAAATATAGCACTTATCGACAAAAGCTCACCTACAAAGTTTTGTAATACTAATTAAACAGGTTATGTTAAAATTTGAGTGTATTTCAAAATAAAACCTGGGAGGAGATAGATTTTCCGTTTGGCTTAGGTGGCTCTTGTGCCGCTTATGTGTGAAGGAGATGTGGTCATACAAAAAGTTTGGCCAATTTTTTCGGCAAGTTGCTACAACAACTGGCTAATCTGAATAATATCCTTGAAGCCGTGTTTCCGCTAATATTTCATCGAGAATATGTCAATTTAGGACCGGGATACCCTTAATTTCCAGTTGGATGCAAAAAACCGTTTCGTGAATATATCATATATATATTGTCTGTCCCGTGTGGCAAAGTAAAATCTGTTGCTGCTAAAAAAATACCTAAGCCTGTCATGATGACATTGTCATCGATTGCGTGCTTATAGCATCAATGGGCCGCACAACCGATAACAGGCTAACACCTGTAGGTGTTATCAGAGATCGTAAGAAGGTTGGCAAGAAAGACTACTTAAAGTAGTCTTTTAAATATCAAGCTTTTCTGCAAGCATAAATTAAAAATTAGTGTGCCCGATAAAACCTGAGGTTACAGAATCGCTCTGTAGATAGAAACTTAAAATTTTTGGATGTACATATCTTTTATCCAACCGAAGTCCATGGTGAACGTTTCTGATCTCAGGGCTGGAACATTCGAATAACATGGACTCAAATCAATCGCAATGCAGGCGACTCGTCTCGTTATCTGAAGCGACAAGAGAACAACACAGGCCAAGACAACACCCCTTGATTAGTAATTCGCTTAACACAATCACTTAAACAAAAATCAGTGGGGTCCACTGGGATTCGAACTACAGCCCTGAGGTCAGAAACACGTTTTCACCATGGACTTCGGTTGGATTAAGGATATGTTACATAATTTAATGTACAAACGCTTTTCGCCAAAAGTTTTTTAGCAAAAATTATTTTAGAATTGAGACCCTCCTAAAAACAATTTATTGAAAAAGAAAAACGGTAATTTGACCCCTTTAAGAGGGTTTCATATCAACGTCGAAAAAATCTAGCGCATTTTTACTTTCTTTTCGACACTTCAAACTTTCTATCATCACGTTTTATGATAAAGAATAATTTCGAATTCACCTTATAATTCATGGCAGATAGATAAACAATAACCCTTGCTATTCAATTAAACAAAGTCATAAATTATTAACGAAGAGTATTAATACAGTAGTATATAAAAAAACTTATCATTCATCGTAACAATCCGGCAATGAAACCCTAACCCCAACCCTAACCATAAACCCTAAACCCCAACCTACCCTAACCCTATTATAAACTTTCCTAGAAGAAATTATTTTCTTTTATTTCTGTAATTAACGGTCATTCGCTTAAATAAGAGAAAATTAATTTTAAAAAAAATGGGCTTTAACACTCGAACAAATTGAGGAATGGTGTCTGCCAATGCCTGCACATTTGCAACAAAATCAGGTAAATTATTGGTGGATTAAAAAAAAAATTGGATAACACCAAGCCCCCCTCCCTCTCATTTCACACCCTTAAATTTACCTAAAATTGATTTAGACTATTTGCAAAATGGCACAAAAAGACATTACCATTTGTGCCTTGGGCTCACGACTGGCCCAATCCAATGGACAAAAAGGACCTAATGGATCTGCTGAGGACGAACACCCCATCATAACCTTGATGGGGTGTCAAGAGGCAGATTATGGAAAAGGGCCACGAAAAAAACTACGACCGGCTCGAAAGCCGTGATGGACGAAATCCCGTCAAATTCGGGCCAGAATCTTTGATCTGGAGCGTTGGGGAAACAGTAAGTATAAGGGGGGGGTAGTAAGTTTGCAAAACGATTTTTTAAATGTTTTTATAAATTTTAAAAAAATAGTATTAAATATTTTTATTTAGATCACAGGGTAAACCGATCCCCTTCTCCCCCCCCCCTAATCCGCCCAAGCAAATGGCAGAGCAGTGTGGAAAGGTTCGATCCGAACCCTCCACATCACGTCACCTCCCCCCGCCGTCGACCCTCCAGCTCCCATCCTCTCTTACGCCGTACTCCACCTCCACTGCCTTAATTCATCCACGCCACTCACACTCTACCCCGCCGCAGCTCCTCCACTGTTGACCGCGAACCTTCAGCAAACTCAACCGCCCCCAGGTTCGTTATCTCGCCACAGGGTTCTCTCAACCCGTCCAAAAGTAAGTTTTTGGTTTAGTGGTCAAAAAATCGTTGTGTAGTAGAATTGCCTTTCAAATAGAAATCTCATAAATCCAACAAATAGTGGATAAACGGGAAAAAGCTTTTTTTCAACCTAGACCCTGATAGGTATTTGTGAAAGCAAACATATTTTTTCTACAAAAAATATTGTATGAGAAATAAAAAATTAGTCACTTAATTTGTTATGCTTGTTTATCGTTAGCTTTTAGCTAAATATTACTATAATCTATTAGAGGAGCTCTTTTGAAATCAGTTTGGCTATATTAATTGGAAAACTTTGATGTTTTTGGAATTTCAATTAAGTTAAAATTTACAAAAAGGCATTTTGAAAATGAATGAGAATTTTTTGTCAAAAAATGTTTTCTGATTAAAAACACTTATCTTTCCGGGCCAGTTTTTACTATACATTCACTTTTGAAAAGAGTTCCATGTGAAAATTCGGTACGGATTGAAATTCGTTAAAAATGTGTTTATGATCGGTTTGGAAGAAATTTGTAAAGTACGAGATTCAGATCGTTTACGACTTTTCCGATTTGCTGCTCTAATATTCCGACAACCAATGTTTTGAAACAATGATGTTGTCGCTTAGACTTATAGTCTAATAGCTATAATAATTAAATAGACTTTAACATAGCTCATAGGTTATAGCAACCTCTTTCAAAATAAGGTTAGGGTAGACTTAGGGTTTGGGTTAGGGTTCATTGCCGGATTGTAAGCGATTGAATGTAAAGTTTTTTATATACTACCTAATTACATGTAAGTTTTTATATCTTATGAGAACGCTAACGGATACCAATCTGCCACAAAAAACAATTCAGCTAAATTTGTAATCGGAAAACATTTTAGAGACAACATAGTTCCGGCAGATTTATTCGGTGAGCGTTCTTACAGATATTTTCTTACTTTTTCCGATGAAAATTAATAAAAACATTTCCAAATTTTGAAAGTAATTTTGGTTTTTTTTGAACAAGGGGCCAAAAAATAATTGGAATTTCATTTATTTTTGTGAGTGAAAATTCAGATAAAATTTTTCTTCCGTATGAATAAAATTTCAAGAAATAAAAATAGAACATTTTTTATAATATTTTGGTGGGATTGTATTCTGAGTTTTCGAGTAGGCAGTTTGGAATAGTTAAAATAAAAGAAGTCTGCTAGACCACCGTTTTTGAGGCCAATTGGTTTCAAGAACGTCAAGATCCATTCGGCCTTCTGGATCAGTTTGACTAGAGCGTTTACTACTTCTTGTGCATCAAGGCGGGAAATCAGCTGGGAAATTTAATCTTGCTTGGAGAAATCAACTCGCGAGTAGACATCCATGTATTTGTTTCATTTTTCGAAAGGAGGCTTTTGCCAACAATCAACTGTAATTTTATTTATTTATTTTTGTGAAAAATAAAGATAATTGAAAATATTATTTTGAAAGGTTTTTGAATAAAACACTTGGTAACTTTTTTAGGTAACCCCACTAGTTTTATTACAGCTGGCCATTTTGAGAGATTACCTAAAAAAAGTTACCTTGATAAAAGTTTTCAATAATGCTTCAAAAATATATCGATTTACGGGGGCTCCTGGTCCCTTTTTTTACTAGATTTTTAGGCCAAAAATTTTTATTTAATTCAGTTTTTTCCCCAAACGACTCATCCGATGAATTCTTAGATAGCTAAACAAGCAACAATTATCTGGTTAATAATTGAATTATAAAAAATTGGTCCGAATCGCGACGAATTGTTACCAATTCTTTAAGAAAAACTAGTAATTTAACATTTCAGTAATCCTCAGAAAATAGATGAAAAATAATAGTCCCGACGAAAAACCAATTTTTTTTTATTTTTTTTTTTCACAAGATATTTGTGCTCAGTTTAAGCTATCTAAGAATGTTCGCGATGAAGTTGTTTTTCAAAAGCGAATAAAATAGAAAATTTGGCTTCAAAAACTAGTAAAAGGGACGCAGGACCCCCGTCTTGAAAATTAAACATTACAACAAGGCCAAAATCTTTTCAATTCAAAGCTAGGATTTTCCATAAGATAAAATTCGTGGAAATTTTAAAATGCGACAATGACAGTTGAATTTACAAAACAACCCAAATTGAAGGTGTTTTTGGAAGAATTTCATTTTTTCGAAGAGTGAACTTTAAATTTTGGCTTTTGCTCGAGTTGATTGTTTTTTAGAATTTAACAAATTTTTTATAAACTTACTTCAATCTGCGATGCAGCCAAGTGACCAGTGATCGAATTCGCTTATCATGGCCTTTACAGCAAGCATTTCAGGACCTGAAAATTTTTTTTTATTATTTTTATGTTTACAGAGGGCGGGATTTTTAAGATCAATTGTATTTAAATAGTTTCGAGCAGGCATTTAACAAGATTTTTTGTGGCCTGTCGGATCTCGAACCTTTCCTTGACTATATTTATGGAAAATTTTGGGAATCCGTCGAGACATCTTCAGAAAAAAGGTTTCCAACTAAAATCGCTCATTTAACAATTAACTGATTTTGACCCATAGACTATGGTCTATAAATTATAGACTATAAATAGAAGGAAAATTTCAGGAAATATTTCAGGCGAGTTTCGGAGAAAAAGAGTGGAGTTGAGAAAATTTTTACCTCAAATAATCCAATTGTCCCGCAAAACGTCTGCCGTCTACTTGAGGCGTAATGAACACACATCCAAAATCAGCTAATTTGAACTTCATTGTTCTTCCCCAAAAGCACATTTTCGGCTGAAGAATCAACGATGAATAACATTAAAATTGTGAATATAATCAATCCTTCGGCGATTTCCTCGGGCATTATAACGGGACGCTTCAGCTTTAACATCAAATGCCTCTTCCTGAAAAAAATTGTAAGAAATTTCTAAGAAATCGTTTTTTAGATCACCCCACCATTTGGTCATCTTTCAAGCGCGGGAGACATGAGGACCTGAAAATAATACATCCCTATGCAGATTTTAAAAAAGATAAATTTTTTTGTCAATTTACTTCTTACTAGGGAGTTTTAAGGGGTGTCAAATTTCAAAAAAAATCTACAAAAAGTATTCTTAGAGAACCGTAACATACTAAGTTAATTTGACTCTTTAAGGGGTGTCCGATGCCAAAAAAAATTGTACTCGAAAACTACCCAGAATAGGTTAACATTTTCAGATCTACAGGTCTTCTGGCTAAAAAATATGGACAAAACTGTTGGTTAATCTAAAAAAAAGGTTACCCAATACTGCATTGGCAAATCCCCAGGTTATTTTTTGAAATGTTTCCTCGAAACAGAATTTCTGATTTATATAAAAAATTTTGAAAATATTTCGATACCAGTGGGTGTACCAATGGTGGGAGATCAACATGGGAAAACAACATAAATATTTTAATAATTATGGTCTAACTACCATATTTTTAACTGAAGAATGAGTTTAACCTTTACTTTTTTATAGAGGTTTCCATTCTTTGCAGTATTCTAGAATTATATATACTCGGTTTGGAGTCATGAAAGTATTCCGTATAATCTGGGCAAAATATTTTTGTGGTTTTGATATGAGATTGAATTTCGACTTCTCTCGAACTTGAATGCGAAGACCAGCGTCACGAAAATTTGATTTTTGAAATAGAACTTTTAAGCTAAAAATATCGAATTAAGGGGGTAGTGTCTGTGAAAACTTTCTGAAAGTGAGGTAATATATTAAAATCGACGAAAAAAAATGATTGGTGATGGTTTCGCGGCTTTTCTTAAAAAGGTTTTCCACCCAGAGGGTGACAAACTGAAACTTTAGGTAACATTTTTTCTCGTAAGATCTTTTAGAAGTTAATCTGTTCTCGATTTCCGGCAACTAGTCGCATTCTATAAATCGAGCCATATAAGCAAGTTTCATTATTAACATACCCATTTTTCAATCAATTTTAAAATACAATTCAGCCAATTTGGCTAAACAATGGGAAATCAATTAAAAAAAAATCGCGAAAATGACCTTCAGTGACACACAAAAGTGCAATAATAATATGAATTTAAAAAGTTTATTTATATTTTAAACTACTGCATAGTAAACTTCCAAATGATTTTTATGGCGCTCTAATCAAAAAAATAATCAAATATGTTTACTTACAAAATTCTCTAGTAAAATGACTCTAATTGTGTGAAATAATTCATTTCCGGTTCAAGTTCAAGGTCAATTTCCAAGATCATCGTAAAGAAACCTCATAAAGTACCCCAAAATGTCGGAAGGCTCGATGTTTATAATGAAAATATTAGCCAAACTATGGTAGTCATTAGGTACTAAAAGGTCACTAGAGAGCAAAAAAAACGGTCAAATTTTTGAGAATTTCAACCGGGGGATTTTTGCTCTCTGGCGACCTTTTAGTAAAATAATTGACTATAGTTGCTAAATCGACGATAATTTGATATACGTACACATAACGGTAATTTGGAAAAACAGTACTCAAATTAACGTCAGAATAAATTTCAGACGTTTTAGGAAACTTTTTATTATACAGCAAAAGTCCGATTAAAATCCGTGACGAAAATAATTGAAAAATAAGGTTTTGGAATATGTCATATATTAATCCTTAGATTAATGTGTTTTTATTCGCCTCAAAATTTTTCGGCGTATTTGAGTACTATTTCAAAATAGTCCTATTTGTGTACTTGAACCAAAATCCTTAAATCTTTAAATTTAAAGGTCACGTGATTGTTTTTTGAACTTGGTGTAAATAGAAAAAAAAGTCTTAAAAACTTTCGAAGATGGTCCTCATTCTTTCAAAAAGTGTTTTAAAGCAATTTTGAAAAAAAACAGTACTATTTTGGCCAACCTTATTTCTTGATTATACGGTCACGACACAGGTGATCATTTTTGGGCTAATGCCTATTGGGCATAGGCCTATGCTGTAATGAAAAAAAGTCTTAGAATTTTTTTTCTGATCAACGATCAAAGGTTTAATTTTGTGATTCCAAAAATTTTTTTGGCAAAAAAATAAAAGTACTGTAATAACAGTCAAAAATTAAAAAAAAAAAACGCAACAAACGTCAATTTTGTGTTGTTGTTTCGAGACATGATATATTGTTTTTTTACGTCATTTTTGTCTTAAAAGTTAATCCGATAACTTTATTAACTGATCTTGTCATCATGATAAGGGGGTACCCGAACGTAATAAAGGGTGTTTCGAGGGCGCTCTGAAAGACAAACAATACCAATCGCACAGACTTGTTGACTAATATCAAAAAAAACCCACCGTAATCTCAGCTTTTTGGTTGAATACACCCTTTGAATCTCCCAAATTTATTGAACTCACTTACGTATAAACGATTTAAAAAAAAGGAAGTTTTTCAAAAATTTAAAATACATCTGGACCACTAATATTGGTAAGAAAATGAAATTTTCTCAAAAAGTTCACTCCTATTTATGTCGATATTTAAATTTGAAAGATTTGAAAAAAAATTTCAAACTCTAGAAATTTCGAAAAAAATCCGAAAAATTTGGCACATCTTGCAAAAAACATGCCGCCATGTTTGTATCTCTTTATTTTTTATTTTCTATCTTATTAGATTTAATTGACATTTCAGAGAACACTTTAATTTCGCAAAGAACTTTTGATACATCTCTCCACTTTTTTCCTAGAAGCGCTCAAGTTTTAGTTCAGGCATAAAATTCCAAAAAAAAAATTTAAAATTTTCAAAAAATGACTCGTTACCAACTCTATTTTACTTAGTTTTTCAATGCGAAATTCAAGAATAGAAATCACAATTTTCTACCCGATGCGGTATTTGAGTAAATTGAAAAATGAGTTTACCGAATGGCGATTTTGCATAATCAAACAAATAAATTTTTATCTAAAAATCTTGATTTTTAGGGCTCTTTGATAACCGAATTTGCTCCTGTAGGTATTGAAAAGAACAAAATCAACCTACGATTTTTCTTTCCAAAAAAAAACTTCAAAACAAAATCAGTTATAATTTTGCTCTCATCGAAATAAGATGTAAAATAACTTTTTTTTCTTATTTTTTTATAATTTTTGAATAGAGAGAAAAAAATGGCCGAAAGTTACAATGTAAGTTAACTGGATTAATTTTATACCATATTGTACATGTTTTCAAAACCTTCAAATTCCTCTTGACACCTAGATAACTTTAGTACGTCGAAAATATAACAAAAGGTGATTTCGTATTTTTTCCAAATAAAATTTTTTTTTCTCTTTTTTTTTAAAATCGCCTTGATGATTCAGAACTCGGAAAAAAAGTACTTTTTCCAAGTTTAAGGTGGAGCTTTGAAAAATACCACCAAATGAATTTCAAAATTGTCTGAAATTTTATAATCAAGTTTAAAAAAAATTTGAGTCACTCTAAAATTGGCCCTAAATGAGCGCAAAAATATTCCGTCGGGTTACCCCTTAAGGGGGTTCTATAGGCAAAAATGACTTTGAATTGCTTATTTTCTCGGCATAACATAGGAAGTGAATAAAACATTCTGATAAGTTAGTTCGTAATCTCTGGAAGACGTTTTGAAAATCAATATTTTAAAGATTATACATGTTGAACAACCGGTAAATTTTTGGAGGTTTAACCAGGAGCAAAAAAATTTCTTGAAAAAAGCTGTATTTTTTTTTTCGTCCTATTTGGAAATGTTTCAAAATTTGACATTCATCTGCGAAATTCAAAGGCGGAAAAAAACTGTTGTTCTCTTTTTTTCAATTTTCTCACTAAAAAGGTATCAAAGCTGGCGAAAAGGACTGTTTTTTGCTATTTTGGCCACGGAAAAGTTGTATTTTTTTTTTTCATGCTAACATGGCAAACATTTTTCCGTGCACTATAGTTTTCCGTAATAATGTGTTAACAAAACTGTTGTGCCTGATTTAACGATTTCAATTTTTTTTAATTCCCAGAGTTACGATTTGAAAATTTATTTTTGACATGCCCAATTCGTCCCAATCAAGTTTTTTTAAAGACCAAACGATTCGTACAAGTTGAATGTTTTTTGGAAAACGGTAAATAAACTATGACCAAATATTTACGCGTTAAGCGCTAGAGCAGAAAAGATTTTTTTTTCGAACACTCAGAAAATTTTTAATATTTTTTACCGAAATTTTTTGGTAATTTTTACGATTTTTTGAGTTATATGACTAAAAAAAGCCACGTTTGAGTTCAAAGAATCATAAAATCAGACCTCTAGCTTTTAGTTCAAAATATAGCGGACTTGCCCTATAGAACCTATAACTCAAAATAAGCTTGTTTCAAAATTTTATGAAAAAAAAATTCCAGAATGTTAAATTTTTTACTCAAATTTTTTATTTCTTTATATATTAAACAATCTACGTGAGTAAAAAATTCTTTAAAAAATCCAGTCAAATATTTTCAGTACAAAAGATATGGGCTGGCCTATTAGAACCCCCTTAACCCGTGTGAGCACAGAAAAAAAGTTCCGCCAAGGCACCGACACCTATATATAGGTGACTGTTCAAGCCGCCTATTAACCAGAAAGCCCAAGGTAGTTAGAGTTTTTCATTTTTTTTGCATAAGAAGTTCAAAACGATATATTTTTTGCATCCGACATTTGATATTCTAGAATTTGATTTTTAGTTCTAGAAATTTACTGATAAGAGCAAAGGTACAGCATATATCAGGTGATACAAGCTAACAGTGGTGTTCACAAATTATTTTGGTATTTGAATGGATGCACAATGATCTGACCTATGTCATCGTTTTTTCTGATTTGATTTATATATAATCAATCAAAAATTATTTTTAAATAGGTTTAAAATTTTGATGAAAAAATCACAATTTTCATAAAAAATGGTTATTTTTCTCCTATAAAAGCAGATAAGTAACACTTCTGAATTATTTCTGGGTCGATATACTAATCAAGTTGACTCTTGTGGACAATATTTAATTGCTCGAATTTAATTTTTAATATTAAAATATTTTCGTGAAAATACTTAAAATTGAAATTTTGAAATATCACTTTTGAAAAAAAATATCTGTCCCTGTATACCATAAATCTTGTTTTGAGTGTCCAACCATGGACAGAACACTTTCTAAAAACTGCCCTATTTTCAAATTTTAATTGACGCAATAGGTCCATTTAATTTTTTTTAGAAAGGTAAAAAGATTGGAAAAAAATCTCAAAAAATCAAACCCTCCGTAAAATTTGAAACAACATTTCCAAAAAAAATAAGTCACTTTTTGAAATCCTTGCAAAATTCTTAATAATGTATTCGAAGGAGACAATTCTACGATGGTTTTTTTGGCATATTTTAGAATGATTTTATATGGCAGTCACGCTATATATAGGTGTTGTGGCTCACAGTGGCGGTTTAAGCGTCGTAAAATGCGATTAAATGGTGGATGGCGACTACTTGCCGGAAACGAGTCTACGAAGTTAAGTACTCATCAGATAAGTTTTTTTTGCGATAAATGAAGCTAATATATCACCGGTGTAGTTTTTTGAAAAAAGTTAAAATACACTAGATAACCTCAAAAAATGTGAATTTTGTCCCATTAGGTACATTTTCTCAGAAAACTTGGTTATCAGACTAAAAAAAATTTTTGTAGGTTAGATTCCTTAGAAATTTGAAGTTTTTGACCAAAAAAAAATTGTTTCCATTTTTTAAATCATAATTTTTTGTGTATAAATTTAACAATAAATAAAGTAGGTGGCAATATTTTTCGCTAAAAGTTAAAAAATTTTTTGTACTTCAAAAACTAAATCAAAGAAAAAATATCATCGCCTAAAAATTGACTTACCCGACGAACAATAATTTTGATTTTTTCTCTTTAGCAATATAAACATTTCCGAATCTTCCTTTCCTAAGGCTTCTTTCCCAGCTGAAAATCGTCCATTTCCAAGTTTTTTCTTTTTTGTTTTCTTTATTTTCATCAATTAGGCGTCAAAACGGGAACTCCAATTATAAAAATTATCTTCTGAAATTCAAACTTTTAAAGTTTGCGTAGAATTTATTTTTTGTTGAAAAACAGGTTGAAGACAAATCCAAAGCAGCAAAAACATATTGCTTCAAAAATTTATCCTAAAATGGGTGAAAATAACAATCAGATGAAAGAAATTTTTGGGCAATCGAGAATGGCATAAGCGAAATTCCGGGGATCGTGTATCTTGTTTTGGACGCGTAAGAGTTTAAATCGACTTTGAATTCGGTGTTTGCTAAAGACAGACGGTTCTTTGCGGCTCTGTATTTTCGTTTTGCTAAATCAGTTGAATAAAAAATTAGGAGTAATATTTTTGGGTGGCTTTTCTAACATAATTTAATGCTATAAAAAAATGTTAGGCGCGAAAATATAACCAATTTGAAAGAAAAAAAACGCTGATGGCATAAAAAATTTTATGTCGCAATTATCAAAATTTTTAAGTTAATTTTTAAATCTTTAACCTTTTACTGCTGATTTCCCGCTTACGCCACTTTTCATCAAAATGTAGCAAAAGATTTCTGTGGCATTAAAAAAATCGATGGAATGTTTTGTAGACCAGAATATGTGTACTGCAAAGAAAGGCAGCAATTTAAAAAAAAACGTGAATGAAACGTAAAGCCAAATAAAGAATGTTTGCGCCGATGATACAAATTGAAATATTGATCGTATCCTGATGATTCCGAGGGAAATATTTTAAAGCTGACCTCGAGATTGGGGAAAAAAACTAATCTGACATGGAAAAAAAATCGGACATCTGCTGCCTGTGTGCGGTATAAACTATTCTATGATCCCGAGATATCCATTTTCGAAAATTCTCAGGAATTCTCTCCTAGAAATCGGTCCTCATCAAACCAGGGTCGGCAAATTTTTTTTGAAATTGTTTTGCTCTGGCCTAAACAGTTTTTCAAGCTAATTTTGCTCTTATCTGAATGCCCAATTCAGGACTTTAGCTTTACTCCCCATAGAGTTGCCTAGGAGTTTAAAAGTTGGAAAAATATTACTAAATGTGCTCTGAAATTGACCTGAAAAAGAGTGAAATAGAGCAGAGTCCTGCCGATCCCTGCTCATCCAACATAACAGACGTAAAATTTCAAAATCGACATTTTTGTAACGTTGAAAGTAACTTAAACCACTGTAACAAGTGATATAAATGTGAATTGCCCAGAGTAAAAGAAGGACCACATAACTGTATTTTTTCAAGTTAAAAGTAAAAAAAATAAATCATTTTGATTAAAATTTGAAAAAATAAATATCACGACCATTTTCTTAAAGGGGTGGTCGTCGCATTTTAAGGCGAAAACGGGGTTTTCCAATGGCCAATTATCGAAAAAGTACAACTGTTTGGACAAGTATCACCTCCTTACTATGTATTGAGCAAAAATCTAGCATCCTAATAAAAATTCGAATGTGACGGATGGGCTCGTCCAATCAGAAACGTGCTTAACAAAACTGGCGGAATTATTTTTTCAAAATGTATCCCTCCCTGCGTTTTAAGCTACAACAAGATTTATGACTTAAATTACCGGACCGAAACCTGGTCAGATATCGAGTTGAGTTTTTTGAAAATTATTAGTTTTGGTCTCAGTATCATCAAAAAACAGTATTTTGACTGTTTTTTAGGGGTCTCAATCAAAAATGTATCTCCCCCTGGATTTAAAGTTAACACAATTCAAAACCTTACATGAATGTGCAGCTGAAGAGTCCGTGCAATAATCGCAGTGATTTTTTTTCTAAGATTTCTGCTTATTTTTCTAATAAATCGTGTTTTAAATTTCCGAAAATCAAGAAATTTTTCAAACTTTTTCACGACGAAATATTTTTGAACTCATCAAAAAGTGCTTTCCTAGCCATCAAAGATAGAAACGAGTACCAAAATGCTTGTGAGCATCATTTTGCGGACGACTACCCCCTTAAACAATTATTGATTATTCATTATTATTTCCTTCTGACGCTACCGGAGTTAAATTGCACACAAAAATCTTAAAGTGTTGTATTTACGGCGGAAAAAATTATTTTGAAGCATTTTTTCTGCGTTTCTAAATTTGTCAAAAAATTTAGGCTCAAATGAAAAGTTGACGTGGCCTTCCAAGAGACGCCAAATAAAATTTCAAAAAACTCTCTAATGGATTGTCAAACAAGGCTTGTGCTTTCCAGATGCAGTAATGAGCCGAAACTGTATCTTCTGCTGTGGAAGAGATACTTTTTGCCTGCGCCTCCCACTGACATTTCAAACAATTTGCTAAAAATAAAAATTTGACAATGGCCCCCAAGCGAGGCCGAAACAAATTTCCAAAAAAACCGCTTTAATGCATAATGCAATTTGTAAAACAAGTTCTCTTGATGCAGTATGATCGAAACTATAATCTCTCAAACAAGGTGGAGGAGATAAATTTTTGCCTCCAAGCTGACCATTTCAAAATTTTAATTTATGTTTTTTTCCGCGTTTTTGTCCGCTGAAAACAAAATTTGAAAGAAAAGCGCTTTTTGCAATTTATTGGAAGCTTCTCCGGAGCCTCACACAAAAAAATAAAATAAAATGAAAATTGAAAGGAGTAGGTACGAAACAGGGGTCGGCAAAGAGTTTGCTCGCCTAAACCCGCTCTGCTCTACTTTTTTTTTAGAAGCAGAGCAAACGTTTTGAAAATCAGAGATAGAGGCAAGCAGAGCAAACGATTGAAAAATCAAGGTAAGAGCAAAGCAAACGTTGAAAAAATCAAGGTAGAGCAGAGCAGAGCAAACGTTTGAAAAAATCAAGGGTAGAGCAGAGCAGAGCAAACGTTTTTTAATTCAATTTAAGAGCAGAGCAGACGACCAAAATTACAAAACTTCTACTTTGAGATTTTCGTTTAATTGGTCGTTTTTCGATATGAGAATTAAAGGGGTGCCAAAATTGACAAAAAATTTTGTTTTCAAAAACCACTTCCCTGGAGGTCCCCGGAAGCTAATTTTTTTTCCACCGTGAGTTGTGCCGTACTGATCCTTAACATTAATTGAGACACGGCGGGTAGTGGCGAGAGTATGAAAAAACTTTTGGAAATCTCAAAACATGAAATTTTTTTTCGAAAGTTATTTTGCTGGAAATTGGTTACAAAAAATTTCGAAAAACAAAATTTCAGCGCCATTTTAAAAAAAATGAAAAAATTAATCGAACGCGCGATAAAGGGAGAATATTATATTTGAATTGATTTGGGTCGAAAAAGAGCCCAAAATCGGCCGGGAGGCGATAAAGGGAGATATCATATTTTGAAATTATTTTTTTTTTGAAAAATTTGAGCCCAAAAATCGGCCGAAGGCCGAATAAAAGGGGAACATTATATTTTAATTTATTTTGTAGAAAATGGAGCCTCAAATCGTTCGAAGGCCGATAAAGGGAGATATTATATTTTTGAATTTAAAATTTTGTCGAAAAATAAGCTCCGAATTGGCCGAAGGCCGATAAAGGGAAGATATTTATTTTTGCATTTATTTTTGTTAAAAGAGCCCCCAAATCGGGCCGAAGGCGATAAGGAAGAAAATTTATTTTAATTTGATTTTGTTGAAAAATGAGCCCAAAAATCGCCCGAAGGCCGATAAAAGGGAAGATATTATATTTTATTTAAGTTTTGTTGAAGAATGAGCCATAATCGGCCGAAGGCCCGATAAAGGAGAAAAATTATATTTTAATTTAAATTTTGTTGAAAAATGAGCCCAAAATCGCCGAAGGCCGATAAAGGAGAAAATTAATTTTAGTTTAATTTTGTTGAAAGAATGAGCCTAAATCG